>JABMBR010005619.1:0-14420 GCA_018881525.1 Meteorus sp. PSUC_FEM 10030008
TGATGATGATGATGATGATGATGATGATGATGATGATGATGATGATGATGATGATGATGATGATGATGATGATGATGATGATGATGATGATGATGATGAGAACAACACGTGATGTTAGCAGTGTGTCTTGTTACTTGGAGCTATCTCGGAGCTGTTGGACTACGAGATTTGGAAAGTTCAGGCAGAACAAATTCATATTTGGCCACGCATGCCATCAAAAATCGCACTATTCTCTCGTCTGATATAACCGATGCAAAATTCCATTCACATTCATCGATTTATAAATCCGATCAATGCAAATATCAATGAAGTTGTACCTCAAGTGAAAATTGTTCATATTTCTTATATTTTTCATCTAAAAAACCTATACAGGGACGTACGACAATTTTTTTTTCGATCAATTCCTAGCTGTTGTCACACCATTTCCTTCCTTCATTCCTTAAAACATTTCTCTGTTTCCCGCTTTCCCCCTGGGTGAGAAATGAATGGATCAGGGTGCACATAAACGGATCTCTTGCACTGTATGTACATGTGTATATGGATATATGTATATCTACACAAAAATGCGTTATTCTTCTTCCTTTCAACTCTCTCCCTTCACTTCGAGGCACTTACCATTGAAAGCACTGTCCACGATAACAGCTCAACCAATTATAAGTGCAAAATTCATTGTTTGTGTCGATTCTGCATTACTCACTCGCTTTAGTACCTTCTCATCTCCACCCCAAGTTTTCCCACTACGTTCCATCTCTGGGCTGGTCGCGCAAATTATCCAAAACGTTGCCAAGGATTTCTGGCCCTACTATAATTCCCACTTTTAGTTTTCGAGGAATTGAAAATAGAAGGGGAGCGAGAATGTGGGTGCAAAAAGAAAAAAGGAAAGGAAGAAAAAGAAGAAGAGTATAGGAGGAGGAAAATAATGTCACCAAAATGAGATTTGTGACGCCAGGAATTTCATAGACTATCAGAATCATCCACGAATGAAGTATTGTGTCTACAAAGTACAGAAATAGACTGTTCAGTTTGAAGCTTTCATCTACTCAACTTGATGATTACTTGATGAGTACGATACTGTTGATATATGATGAAGCATTGAAGTTTCTATTAGATGCGTATGTATGCACACAGATATTGTACATGTTACCAACGCACATATTACTGAGAACGATGTTATTGCGCACGAAGCATTTGAAAAGAGTGTGCCCAAGAGAGATCTTGAAGTATGTATGTACCTTATAACCGGAGAGGCAAAATAAGACAAGATAAAAGTAAGCGGGTGCTCTGTGCACCACAATGTTGGGAGCGTCGCTCGCGGTTTATATCAGATCCCGTGATGAACGTACGTGACTCAACTTTGTTTCGATGCAACGCAAGAGAGAGAAGGGCATTATTTGCATTATTCCCCCTATCGTACACGAAGCGGTCGCGCGGCGGAGCGCAAGAGCCACCACGCTAAATTACCATGGTTCAGCGATATCGCTATACAGCAGAGATCCTAAGTAGGTGCTCGTACCGCACGTACCGTCGAACCCCGCACGTAAGACCGATCACCTTCGTCCGAAGGGCATTAAGACACGAACGCATTGATCCTCATATGCCCTCCACCAAGTTTCTTCCATTGACGATGACTCAGTAGAAATCATCAAGCTTCGTTTAATACACATACATGTTGCAAAAAGTTGTCAAGATATATGAACATGAATCTCTGAATGGATGCATCGAAATATCAACCATTTAAATGGATATGCATTTGTTGGATTTTACGGATTTTTATGATTCATAGGTACATTCGAATTATGCACCATCGTAATAAATTTCACCAACTCGGGACTAAGTCATTTCATGATACAAATCAGAATCATCAGAGATACACTCAATCTGCATTGAATATTCCGTATTATTTCCCATTGAATTCCATGTCTAGGAAGACTATATAGCTATGGATTGTCTCACAGTAACTGCTCATATATGTTTATTCATATAGTTTTAGTTTTGAAGTAGGTGTGAAAATTCGGCAATGAAACGCATAACAATTGCTAAAACACAATAAACTGGTATCAAGTACATATACATATCTTATAAACTTCTCAGACAACAAACCCATTACTGAAAATGCTTCTACTCAGATACATATTTATATATATGCACATAAGCATAAACATATCTACACACGTAAACGTATCAACTAGATGCAATGAGGACTTTGAACATAGAAGTTTACACTCTCGACATCGTTACGCGGCGCGTCGAATCAACGAACGTGGCTAATCCTACACCTTCTTCGAAACCCTGCTCGCTTCTCCTCCACTTCCATTTTACTCTTATCGTCCTAAATGCACTATACATACATAAGTTAGTTGCATTTCACGCCATCTTCACTCACGCTCCTGTATACCATACACACCGGATACCATTAAATACACAATGAACAAAGTGTAAAATCCACGAAACATGCATACACAGTTCCATCTCTTCGAATAATGGCCACTCAACGTCAAACTCTGCTCATATCATTGACAACGGAAATTTCGGTTCTATACACTTTTCAATGTCAATGTTGATAAGATGGTTCCATTGACATCATCAATGACACGTATGTGAAATGTTCGTCAGAAATTCTTAATGACGTCCAATGTAGAGCAGTATTACTTCATGACAGGAGGGTAATTCTGACGATTCTTTTTCGGTACTTTGTCCCATTCAATTCCACATTTTTCTCCTGCCTAACGTGTTTTATTTCATTCAATTCTGCAGTCACTTTTTATCACCAGAATTCCGCCACAGTTATCTCCTTTATGATGAGTATTCGTATATGTCTTTTTTCGTTCACTTCGTTCTTGTTTTCTCGGAAGAAAATGCGAATTCGTACATAAAAAAAAGAGTAAGGTGGAACGTACACTGTGGGAACGGAGCACATCCGCGGGACTTTTTGCATGACATTCTCATGTTTGGTACAATCTAAATAAAACATCAGTGAATTCCAGGTAATGAAATTACATTCTGTCAAATTATCGTTCATTTTTTCATTCATCGTTCATTTTCTCTTTCATTATTGTTCGATTCAATATCAGACAACGAGAAATTCTCACTCTATTCGTTCAGTTGAATCGTCCTAATGTTATTGACATGTTGAAATGAATATGAATTTCGTGAAACTATCTTCTTCTTGGACATTTTCGCAGATACGTGAAATAATCAGGGACATTCAATTTTCGCGAACGATCTATACAGCAAATTTGCGCACGATATCGGAATGATTATCGATTTCCAACGTTTCATGTTAGCTAGCGACAACTAACATTTATACATGGATATATTAGTATATGTTGGACGATTTTTTCTCGTATAGTCAAAGTTAGCGGAGCAACTGTGCAAGAAAAAAATGTCCCGGGAAGCAGATGTGTTTTTCATTTATTCTTCGATCAAACTCTTGACGTATGTATTCTGCTTTGCATATTCCCCGGTAAGACGTAACTCGAAGGATGAACGCGCAACAGAAAGTAAATAACTCGCGAAGTTATCGTCAATATTTTTTCTTCCAAATACCTCCAAATATTAATTTATTTTTTCTGCCTTTTCATTTAACTTTCTCTCCCCTGGTTTTTGTATCAAAAATGCTGTTTTCATCGGAGCAAATGAGTGGAGCCATCAATAATATTCATTTCTTGACGATTATTTCATTTCCTCTCTTTCACAATGTTTGCTGTCCCATGTTCCGTCTCATATACCACGATATTTTCATGTTTAAAATATATCCAAAATACGTTCTCTGACATTTGGCATTTGTAGAATATGTCGCGAAAGCTAATTACCACGAGCCACAAATACGTATGATAATGCGCAGAAGCGATCCAGCATTTTCGGAGAATGATTGGATAGGAAAAATTTGGATAGTTGCCATACCACATCAATTTTTATTCTTCCCTCTCCTCACACTCGTTTCAATGCGTTTTTTTTTTTCATTTATATCTTTTCTCACTCATGATTCAGTATTCATAATGATCAGAGGTGCCATTTAGTTTAAACTGTAATACCACATCGGTATTTCTTTTCTCCCAACTGAAGAATTCATATGAAAATATTGAAATTGTAATGACCGTGGTTAATCTAGCAGATTGTCTGAAGATTGTTTTAATCACGTACTCACAATATCATGAAGATGCCACATCTTCTTGTGAATTACATCCAATAGCATGCATTTGAATAGACGTTCGTGGGAAGTACAATAGGTTGTGGCATGAAACTAACAGATACTCGTGAACCGCAGTAGAATACCACACACGTGCACCAGCTCCACCTTTCTAACCAAATGTAAATCGAGCAATGTTCGTTTGACCAAAGCATACAGTCAGTTGGGACTTTGTCTACATATATACATGCTGCAGACTCAAATGGTAGAATATAGACAGAGTGACATTCAAGTTAACCTAGTGACCATCATCTTCTCTATTTTTCCATATGAAATTGAAAAAACCACTGCCATAATGTAACTCAAGCCATGTCCATCTTCCCCTTCCTTTTACAGGATTTCCCGCTTGATCAAATGTTCATTCATTCAGAAAATTGATAGGGAGACTAAATGAAAAAATGATATGATGAATTAATGAAGATGAGGCCTTTTTTGCTGAGAAAGAGTATTCGTCAAGTTTTGATTGCTGTTTCACTTTTTTTCTACTTGAATTATTCCATGTTTCATATCTCCCCGTCTATCGTTCACTCAATGCTCCTTCCATGACCACTCTTTCTCCTTTAATATCGCCTGCAAGCATCGAGTGATTGATAATTTCGTACTTAAATATATGAGTGTGGAAAAAAACTTAACAGACTTTATGAAAATTATTCATTCAAGAGTGATATACTTTAATATAAATTCCTTTCTTACTTTCGTCGCGTCAGTCTGTACTACGACAATTGTGTCCTATTCTCCACTCCCATCGTCTATCACTTTCTCATATCTCTCTTCTTTAGCGCAATCAAGGATATTTCATCAAAACTCATCCAAGTACGATCATTCTTTCTGGAGCGCACCCGCGACCGATGAATGCCAAACTCGTCGTTTAGGATGAATCGCAATAAGGAAAGTTTGAAGCGCGGTTGTTCCTATGTCCTCGCAATGCTACATTCAGGGTAAATGTCGATCTGCTTTTTTTTCCTCCTCCCGTTTCTTCGCCACATTTATCCTTCTCTTCTTCCGATGACAAACATTAATTGCTTTCCAGTTCAACGTCTGTATTAATAGTGAAATAAAAAAGAAAGGTGCAAAAGAATTGCTGAAACGGTCGAAAAGAAGATACGGAAAAAAAAATTTTGTCTCTCCAAATAGAATATGAAGAGATGGGAAATTTACATCCACGCGCACAGATATACACATATTCACCAGTACATTGTAGTGTAGCACACAATAAGTTCTCAACACTGCTTTTTTTCTTCGTCTCCACTTCATTGAGTGCGGCACTGAGAATATTCATGCTAATGGTGTCAACCTCTAACATAATTCTATCCCGATTATTGAATAACCAAATAATCATTTTTATTTATTAATAAGAGGATTCACATGATCCACCATTAGAATAATTACTGAACTTTTTTATCCGCGTGTAAATGTTTGCACAACGTACATATTGTACTTCCTTGCAAAAGGCGACGACGAATATAGAAATTACGTACAAGTCATCGCTTAGGTAGGTTACAAGACGTCGTCGTGGAGTACGTAAAAGAGAACACCTCTTGTTTTTTCCTCACTCGATTCTTTTCTATTTCTTCCTGTGTGTGTGTATGTGTGTGTATGTGTGTGTGTGTCTGTGTGTGCAAAGGTGCAGAAATGCGACCATTAAAATATATATACTGACCGTTCCATTCTCGCATGCCGTCGTTGCGCGACACGACTTGCAAGAATTACGACAAAGATAACCACAAGATAGATACAACTTTATCGCTCCTCGTGCTACCGTACGCTCCCAAACGACTCGTGCGCTGTAAAACGTATACATATATATAAATAAGTACCATCACCCACTCTCTCGCTCTCCCGCTTTCCATGAGCCATGTTGAGTACTACATCCTTCCTCACATTATTCGTTTTGTTGCACAAAATTTTATGTCTCGCATGATATTTATCGAGTATGGTTAATAATATAGTTGAACACGATATATATTGGATTTAGGTGTCAATGACAATCATATTTGAAAACTTGTTGTATCACAAAAAGGTGACTATTTAATGGTGGTCGAAGAAAGAAAGAATGATGGCGACATGTCTAATGAAGTAGAGCACACGAGAGGATTATCATAACCAGTCAATTTGAATTGAGCCATTGAGAGAGATAATAAGTGAACGATTTTATGCCAGTGAATAAACAAACTACATTCTCTCATGCCTGAGAATGCTTATTCATTTTTTTTCACTATTACGCTTCAGTTCAATGATTATGAATATGATTATTTGGATGTAATACACCATCACCGACTATGGGTCGCCAATAATCTACATGTGCAAACTATCGTTGATATAAGTCATTGATTCATAATTAACCACCGTTAGTTTAAAGATTCAATACTGCTGATAAAACTTGATATTTCAAAAGGAATAGTTACATTACTGCAGCATCATGATTATAATGTACAGCAGTATAAACAAGAAATGAATCTATCATCAATATAAATGCATCGAAAATGAGTTCAGGAATCGCCAAATTAAATCCTGAACAATAAAGGAATGAATAAATGAACGAAAATCATTTTTTGAATTTATTATTAATCTCCTTTTTGATAACCAAACTGGCGATGAACTATTATTTACTATTGTTTACAGTAAGCATTTGGTTGCAGTCGTGACATTTGAGCACATAAATTTTAGATAGGTCCTCCCGGATATTTTTATCGAATATTCGCCAAGCAAGAGAAAAGCATATGCTCAGAGAGCTTCAGCCATCTTTATGTATATACATATGCGTATACAAACATATACACGAAGATATAACGTGTACTGAAGTTTAGAGCACCTGTTACTCTCACGACCTGACATCGACCACGGTAGTGGTGGTGCTACCAGCTGGGGTTACCCTGACAACCGTACATTAAGTTTATCGTATAATTACATCGTGGCCAACACACACTAACACCATTCAACGACGCCAAACATATGTCTCGTCTATCAGAATATATGTCCCAACATACCTTGATCTATTTTAAATTATTCGTACAAAGTACCCACGATTTGCGTCATCTCTATTGGAATATCCGAACAAGAATACCAGCAACAACATTAACAACTGCAACTACTTTCAATGTTATCTGTATACCATGTATTGGAAAGTTGAATAATTTATGCTCTAATAGAGTTTAAATCAAGTTAATGTGCTTGAGAAGTTTTCAATGAGCCGGAATTTTGCATATGCTCCGTAACTCACGAGTTTACACCGTATTCGTATGCATATATATGCTTTATGAAACTTTGGCCGAATGTAGGAAAGTAGGAAACAGAACCGTAATATATTATTGCATTGGATAAAAGACGATACAACATTTGGTACGATGAGAATCTCGTTTTCCCAAGAAAACATTTGAAAACCTGAAAAAAATAAAAAGGATGATTTTCATTCGCACGTACCCTTTCGAATAACATTTCTGTCGTAAGAACCTCAAGTAAATAGGCTTATTCGAAAAGACTCCTGGCACTGATTCTAAATGTTCCGAATTGGATATATGATGAAGCAATCAATGATATTGGGATTTATATAAATCATTATGAATATTTGGAGAAAGAGACCAGAAAAAAAGACGAGAAATATATATGTTTCAGCACACCACCGCATTTTATGATGAGAACATACGACCAATATATAAATACAAGCTGAATTATGAAATTGATTATGTCGAATATGTTCGTGAATGTGCAACAATTTTCGCACGATTTGAAACCTTTGAAATGGAAGAAAAAGAGAAAAGTAGAGGGATGAGGGTGAAAAAAAATATTGAAGAAAATGAGTAAAACGAATGGAAATGAACAGGAGCATCTGAAGTTGAATGTATTTGCAGGTGTATGTTTGTATAAGTGAGAATAATCGTGAATGCAAGGGATAACGTCAGTACGAAGGCAATATACTGAACCATCTACTGCTGGTAGGTACGTATTGGAATCGGCGAGACACGAAGATAGTTGAATGGGGTTGCACAAAGCAAATAGAGAACGTCGAAGAGAAAATTGGTAGTGGTGTTAGTGATGATGGTGTTGGCAGGGGTGTGCGGTAAAACCCGTACAACACGAATAATTTGAAATTCATGGGGATGCAGCGAGAAGAACGACTTGTAATTCTTTTCCACCATTACTCTATTCGCCACTTTTTTTCGCTTATTCTTCTCACTCTTGTATGAATATAATTCTTATTTTACATTCTGTTTCATCATTTCTATGGTGTCATTCGTTTTCACGATGAGCAAATGACTTTTGTGGGTGAGAACTGAATGAAACAGGGCACATGAGAACAGTATGCGAAAGCATTGCAGATTATCTGGAGAAAAAGAGAAATAATGAAGAGAAGAGTTGAATTAGCGATAAGATAAAATACAGAGAGCATTGGTAAAAAGTGAAAAAAACATAGGGAAGGAAAATGAAAAAGGTCACAATTAATGGGAGAAATAATGGGGAAAGGGTGGAACGCAACAACTCTTCCGTTCAAGTAAACTTTGTTATTAGAATCTGCTTAAAAAGTCAAAATTTTCCTCAGAGTTTACATGAGCGAAAGTGTTCGATATCTTTTGTCTGCCTGATTTCGAATGAGATCAGGATAGTCTAAAATATACATTTATTTATATACGTATATTCATGTACATGTTTCTGTATATATCAATTTTACCTCAGCAGTAGGAACAAAAGGGAAAAACATACGGGATAATTGATAAAGAAAGATGGACCACCATTATCCACACCGATTTATCTATATATTATTGTACCCGCATTTGTGCCAATATATCGTACAGTTAATCAGTGACCTCCCTCCAAGTTCATTGGCAACGGTATATGCCGGTAGCGTCATGCACGTACATTCACCATAGAAAATTACACCAAATATAGTCAACAATTTCATAAACAGGCCTCTTATAGCATTAGTTTCTCGTCATTCATAAAATCAACTGAATCTTTACACTCTTAATTGACGTAATAAATTATGTCATTTCAATTGTGAATTTCACGCGATCGAATTTATTTCAGAGCTATAGAATATTATGCAATCTCAAGATGTAAATGTTAACTTAGAGGTGAAACATGATGGTACAATGTATCCATGTTTTGAATAGGGTATACGAATGGAGTTCGATAAATACAAAAGGGCTTTGATAAAACGACGTTGGGAATTTGATGAAAGGTGTGGAATTTTCAATACTTTTTTCATGATTTACCTTGCTATAAATTTTTATTCGAGTTTTTGCCCTCTCACAATTTCTGTTATAAGATATGTGGCACCCAACGCGAGAATATTACCAAGAAAATTCGCAATCTGACAGTGCAATCTCGAACTCCATGTCTCCTTTATTTCTTCATCATGAATGTCATGCATAGATAAATTGTTCTCTCTTCTTTCACGATGGACCACATAAAAAATGGACAATTCCGTGGGCATTAGTATCACAATTCCCCAAGACTGGTCGTCATACCGCTTACATAGCAATGTTTCTAATTTTCAATCTATTTATTTTTGTTCACCGATAATGAAAATGAATTATGAGATACAACTGCGAGTTCAAGTTGTGAACCTAGAAGCAATTCATACGATAATTAATTGTAAAATATCGATGAAGTTGAGGAGAGCAATCATTACATGTGCTTTCGTTAACAATATTCTGTTATTTCTTTGTTTTCATTGTCATATACAGATCTGCTAATTATGCTAATGCTACGAAGGAGTGCGAACTCTCAGACATGGATCGATTAACAGTCGCTGGTTCGGCTGCCTTTCAATCTTCTGATCGTTTTAATTACTTGGAGAACCATTGCGTCGATGAGCCTGTGAAACTTTGTGAATTCAAGAAGCTTACCGGTCGTATTCTCAAAACTGTCGACTCTGTTCATCAGGATGTTGCCACATCAGACGAGTGCCGTGACCTTTGTCTCAATTCACCATTCCGTTGCCATTCCTATGATTACGGTGATACCGGTGACATGGTGTGCCGATTGAGTCATCATGCTAGAACTACATTGTCCGACATTCAGGCAAGTTCACGTACGAAATTTTATTGTTAGCTGAACCATCATTGTTAACTGTAGTTTCTCATTTAACTTTAGGATCCCTATTTGGATGTACCTGAAGCAGCAACCTACGAACTTAGTTCTTGCTATAATGTGACAATTGATTGTCGTGCTGGAGATATGGTTGCGAAAATTCAAACGAGTAAACTTTTCAATGGCAAAGTATATGCAAAAGGTTCACCAAATTCTTGTGTTCAGGACATCAAAGGTGCCCTAGAATTTGAGTTACGTATGGCTTATGATGATCTTGAATGCAACGTAAGATCGCAAGGTGTCGGCCATTATTTAAACGACGTTGTCATACAACATCATGACACAATCGTGACTAGTTCTGATCTTGGTCTCGCGGTCACATGTCGATACGATCTCAGTAACAAAACAGTGTCCAACGAAGTCGATTTGGGTGTCCAAGGTGACATCACACCTGCTCTGTTCGAAGAAGTGACGGTTGATTCGCCGAACGTAGCCATGAAAATCACAGACCGCAATGGTAATGAAGGAGTACCGTCTGCCGAAGTGGGAGATCCCCTTGCGCTCAAATTCGAAATTCTCGGTATTAACAGTCCCTATGAAATATTTGTTCGTGAACTGGTTGCCATGGATGGTGTTGACTCTAGCGAAATTACATTGATTGATTCTAATGGTTGTCCAACCGATCATGTCATCATGGGACCTCTATATAAAGCCGGCGCTTCTGGCAAGGTGAGTCTGAACTTCATCATCGAAATATTGATTATGATCTGATATGTGGTTGAACAATTGGATGACAAACAGCATTTTTTAAAAAATATTTTTTCACTTCTGTCCGTTCACTTCAATTGATTTCGAAATTGCTATAGGTTCAAGATGTATCGTTCAATGCATTGATAATTATGACTGCTTTGACAACGCTACCCGATGAGGCATGAAATTGACTGATTGTGCATGTGTATACGTGAAAGTGTGTGCGTATTTGAATTGGTTCGCGCATCCATCAGTTGGAACAATTAAATTGTCGACGTCAATACACCGAAATTCGAATATACGAGGTAGACGAGAAATTTTCACTGCTACAATGAAACGGTCGACAATTCGAATGGGTTATATTGCAATAGAAAGAAGCAAGTATGGCCGAGCTTCTATGAAATTTCTCTTTCGACCCACCCTGCCACATACAAATTCGATTAAATGAGCCAATGAAGTACAGAGCCCCATGAGTTGGGAAGTTGAATTCACCTGAGATAACGTTTACCGGGGAAACATCTTCTCGATCTTATATGTGCGACGAGTAGATTAATCTGTTCATTACTCCTTTCCGGTATTGATTTTTCGTACGCATTTAGGTTTGGTAGCATGTGATGAATAGTCGTCAACGTTAGAAACGGGTAAAAGTTGATTTTATTCATCGATGGATAAGAAAATCATGTTCACTGTGAAAAAGGATAATACACCACTCACTTCATTAAAAAAAAAAAAAAAAAGGTACAACTTTGGCAAGATAAATATTTACTATTGCCTAACGTCATTGATTGTTTTGAATCTGGTGAAAGGTTTGGAGGCAAATCTCCTCTTCTATCTCGCCTACACTTACCAACACCCCAAATTCACTGTTATTCTTCCTACTCGCATCAACGATATGTCCGTCACGTATAGCACGCGCGTGTTACACTGAAATGCTGGCGAATGAATATATATACGACGGTGGGCAGCCGGTGTGGCTTCTATCCAGCTACCATACACCCATCCGATGAAACCGGAATCATTTTTCACTGTAAAATAAGACGCGCACGAAGACAATTTACAAGACCCTTTAAAGCGCTTTGTACATTCGCAGTCTTCATTTTCCAAAACGAAGCCCAATCAGGCCTCTTCTTTTTTTCACACATCACCAATTTATGTTTCGCAGATAAACTTTTTGTTTGAAGTTTCTTCCGCTTTACCAGAACCGATTGCCCTTAACGCATACCAACATCATCAGTAATATAATCATCGGTAGAGGCATTTTTTTTTTTTTTTTCATAAGTTCGCATTGTTTTTTTTTTTTTTTTTCATGCATAAAGAACATTATTCATTTCCAAGAGCACTACCACTAAGGGATGATTGATTACTCATCGCAAACTTCTCACGTCCACGGACGGGCGTGTATAGTATTAACGACTAACTATCCATTCATCATGCGTGTCATTTCTCACTCTCCTTCAGGTCGTAGTTGATGTGCGTCGTCGTATGTCGTCATAGCGGTTTTCACACCCGTTAAAATCTTTAGCGAATTATAATATCTCGAGAAAGTCAAGTGCGGACTGCATCTACAATGTACGTCTATAACGCTGTTCATTAATGTTGACGATGTTATCATTAACCTGATGATTTCAAATTGGTTCACGAGTCGAAAATATGTTTCAAGTTAGTGTTGGTAATTCGGAAATTACTGATTGCATGACTAATTCACTGTAGTGAATAACGATGTGACTAAGATATTAGTGAAAAGAACCCCTGCACGCTTCGAATTTACTGTATATATATATCGTTTTATGAAATTTCAGGTTCTGCTGTCACATTTTGATGCATTCAAATTCCCAAGCTCTGAAGTAGTGCAGTTCCGCGCATTGGTAACACCATGTATGCCCAGCTGTGAACCTGTCCAATGTGATCAGGAGGAATCTACTGGGGAATTGCGTTCAATCGCCAGTTATGGTAAACGTCGTCGTCGACGAGCAGCTCCCTCGTCGTTATCATCATCATCATCATCATCACCGTCACTACCATTATCGTCTCAAGCACGTGAAGACCTTTTACTTGTTCAATCAATTCAAATTACTGATAAATTCGGATTTGAACGGGACGGTAAGCAGATGGAGGATAATCGTACGACATCACATGACACTGTATTCATCGAAACTGATGATTTAATTGGCGTCCATGGGCTTTGCATCAACATGGCAGAAGCAATTATTGCTGGTACTGTGTTCATTATTGCGCAAATAATTGTCATTGCCGCATGGACATTCACTTGGCAAAGACGCAAACAAATTTTGAAACATCAAGAAGCTTTGTCAGTATCAGTATCACTTCCTGGCATGCACGCAGGTATTCCAAGTCGCACCGACAGCCTCTGCAAATTATATGAGTCTGGATATTCACGACGATTTTAATTGAACTAACATCATCATTATTACTGAATCAAGAAACAGAATTATTCGCATTAATGCAAAACATTTATTTCGGCTATTGCTCCACGGTGATCCTCTCCTCATTTTTTTTTTGCTTTTTCAATACTTTTCTATCGAGATTTTATCCTTGAGCAGTAGCCGAAATTATCCTGTGGAGATAGTCCAAGTATTCTTTATGAATACTTGAATTATTTTCTGTAAACGTCTCCGAAGAATACGAGGGAAAAAACTGAAAAAGCAGACGCACGGTGGAACGAACTCACAATAAACAATTTGCTCTTCAACTATACATAGTGTATACAGAGAACGCAGTTCACTCCTTCGTACTATTATTTTAGCGTTATTTTTTTTCTTTTTTTCTCAAGTCCTACTGGTGAAAATAACGTAATCTCAGGTTGAGCCGGATCATCCAAATAAACAGGAATGAACCGCTTGACCTGATTCATCATTCAAGGACCATGAATGTACACACACTCTTAATATGTATTGCCGCATTCAGACAATTAATCAGGGTGTGCTCATGTTCACCATTGGAATTAAGAACGATAAGATTGTTGGAGTCTCCTTTTTTTTCCTCAGTGCAGTTGTTATTATTGGTGGTTATTTATATGAACATGATTGATATCTCAATGTTGAGCCATAAGCCATTAAAAATAATAATGAAGACAGGAGAAACAAAAACAAAACAAATAAAGAGCAAATGAGAGGGAAAAAAACGGAAAGTCATGAGACTCTACTGATTCTACTGCACTTTCATTTTTTCTTCATTTCAGCGCTAGTCTCTAATTCCGAACTATTCCCTTCTTTTTCCATTTCGTTCAACGTTCTTTTTATTTCCTTCTTATAATACTTCCTTATATTTGAATCGAAAGACAATAATGACCGGGGCACGTCAATATTCTCGTCCATCTTGCTTCTGTTTGGATGAAAAATTTCTGAGATGAACTGAAAAATAATGGAGTGACACCGCTCATGAAATAATACGGATCAATAGATAATGACAATAGCAATAATAATAATAATAA
>JABMBR010005620.1:0-14401 GCA_018881525.1 Meteorus sp. PSUC_FEM 10030008
TAATATTAATAATAATAGTCGTCACCAACGTTACATAGAAAAGCATTTTTTTGCGACAGGAACTCGAGTTGCTTATAGCTTAGAAATATTTATTACTTCACGTTTTCGTTTAAATTTCATATATTCCATTTTTTATTTATCCATTAATTCTTCTTTTGTTCATTTTACCCCTCGCAATCCGTTTGGGCGCATTAATTGCAAGTACAAACGCGCTTCGTCTTTCACTCATGATCTTTCACACTTTCACTCTCACTTGATGAGCTCTCTCGAATTAATTTCGATCGCTCGCATATGAAATATTCCAGTCGACATTCATTATCGTTGAAATTCATTCTTTGCATTAATCACGAATTTAATATTGCGCACCCGCTTCAATCACGTACGTACGCGTGTAAAAAATAACTCATGACTCAGACAAGACTCACGAGGACTTTATACAACCTTACATTGTTCTTTTTTTTCCCCCTTCCCTTGCTCAATCACTTATTTATCTATTTTTTATGTATAACTAGGTGTGTTCGTTTCTGCTCACTCCACTCCAAAAACACTTGCAATTATGAGTTTATTCAATTGCCTCATTATGTTCAATCTCTCTCGTTCTAAATTCTACGATAGGACACAATTATTCGCCTTAATCTAATAGTCAAACTCTTCCAGTATCCCTCTTGTATCTTCCACTGGACAATCTCTTTCCCTTCTCCAAATTCGCGATTATAGTCAACTGATCATCGCTCAATTGCTTATTCAACTCCTGTTATTTTGTCATCTGTATTGTTTTTACCCACCCTCTGTATATTACATTTTTCTGAATAGACATTTGATGATTTGGAAAGAGTAAATTAAGCTCGCGTTACCGTGTGCGCCCCTGTATTCATTCAGCGTATTTTCCTATGCCTCGTCGACAGTTGTTTCTTAGACTTCTTCTCATTTTTGTCATGAATGGTTTCCTGCCCTACCCCTGATCACACACCCCTAATCAACAACATTCACAAATAACACATAAACTCATAAATAGTCACTGAGTTCCCGCAAATCTCGGATTAGTCATTTTTTGTAATATTATTTTTTTTTAAGTCGTCATTCGCATTCGCAATATCGATAATTATCGTTAATTGAAACCGTTACTATTAACAACTATAAATATTGTTATTATTGTATTATCATTATTATTCTTACTATTTTTTCTTGTAATTATTGATTCATTTTTCCTTTTTTCATTTTCATTTACCGTTATTCATTATTAAATATATTTTATTAAATATAGGAACCATGTTGCTGGGTTTTCTTTCGTAGTCGACGACGCGGTGCTCACCGTCCGTGCACTCGGTGTGGTCGCGATCTATCCAATATTTATTTTGTTATACTTTTAGCTTCTTTTCTGTCGATTTCTCCATCGCGCTCGATGTTCAATAGTTTTTTCTCTTCGTCAATTATCATCATCTCATTTGACTCGGTCATCATTTTCATTTTTTCATCAGAATTTTCGAGTTGTTGAATTCTGTTGTTCACATTCTTCATCATCTTTGCTCTCTAAATATTTGTCATAATCTCCTCTTTATTCATTCTTGTTTCAAAATTATTTTCGTCCATCATATTCATAATCGCGTCGCAAAAAAAACTCTCCACATCTCAAATTGTATCGCGAGTCCCCGACGATGAGTCGTGGGGTCGTCTCGCATCCCAGCATGAAAAATACCGTGCTTTTAACTCCCACATCCCCCTCGCCTCTCGCGCCTTCAATTTTTTCCTCATATAATGTGTGTTTTGTGTCAATAATTGTCTTTACTCTATTCAACTTTTGTCCATTTGTTTTTATATTTCATTGTCTTGTTCATCTTTTATTTTTCAACTGCTCGCAAAATTGATATAGAAATGAAACTCCCGAAACATATTTTTTGACCGTCATTTTCGTTGATGTTACTTTTGTTTAAATTCATCTCATCATATTAACATTGATAGGGAGGGCCTTTCATCCCTAGGAGTGATGGGATCGACTCATGAATAAAACAAATTTATCCAAACTTTTTTTTTCTCATTATTTTTTTTGTCTTTTTCTGCAAAAAAGGAGCCTCAATGAGTTGCGCGCGCTTCAACGTCTGTAATTATTGATATATTGGAAATATACAGAGGGAAAAATGGGTGAGTGGGATGTGCATATGATGAAATGAGAGGGACAGAGAGACAGAGAGGGAGAGAAACAGATAGCGTGTGTGAGTATGTGTAAATGTTTGTGATACGTACGTACTTGTGTAGTATAAATTGGGCGGGATACGCGCCAATTCACTACCTACAAAGTTTTTTTGCGACCTCGCTATCATACACGACAATTTTTGTTTTTTTATTTTTTTATTAATTTTTTTTTAGTAACTTTTTTTGTATCATTTATTATTACTTTACATAGGAACGTTAGTCAGACCACCACGACGACAACGATGTAATATATATTTGAATATTTTCGTTCATCAGTCGTGTACTTTTCTCTCACCTTCCGAAATATTTTTTTTCTTACCCATCAATCACCGATATTCACCTTTTTTTTTCCTCAATCATTCTTCAATTCCCGTAATTTCCATCCTCTTCTTTTTATTTTGTTCCTCTCTACACATTTCGATGAATTGAAATATCCTGACATGATTGAAATGTGACAATGTGACCAGTTTCAGAAGAAGAAAAGAAAAAGAAGAGAATGCTTTTGCATTTTTTTTACATCCGATATCCAACCGGATGGAGACAACTCTCGTCACAAAAATTTTTTGTCCCATCTCATTCAATTTTATATAGTCGTCTAAGATTCGCGTGAATTCGTCCGGAATTCTGTGGTCTAAAGTTTTTTTTTCGCATTTTCCTCATTTATTTTCATCTTTAAATCTTAATTATCATTTATTCATATTATTCATCCATTTATCATTATTCTGTTTTTTTTTTTAAATTAGAAGGAACTTCGTTGAGTGCGCGCGATCAACGAGACGCGTCTTTGCTACAAAAATAACAGGCAAAATTGTGTACGAAATTCGGTAGAATGATCAATTTTGGATATCGTTCATTCAACCGTTTCCGCTTTGGCGCGAGCCTGCTTACGAATCACTTGTGTCCGCACACTTATCATCATCGTAATCATAATTATCATTACCATTCAATATTCATTATTTCCACGAATCATCATAAATATCATATTCACAATCGTGACCCGATGTAATATTTCATCGCAACCCCTCGTTGAATTTGAAATCGTCACCAGTTAAAAAGTATCTTTCGTCTTACATATAAACACGTGTTCAATATTAATCGGAGAACACTTTTTTCATTTTTCTTGGTACATTTTTGTATATCATCATTTGTTTCAACGTCCACCCGCAAGTGCCGCGACTTCCTGCACGAGTTTCTGGCGCTTAGTATCAGGTCCATTATTATTGTCCTGATTAGCTGATGGAGCACCACTAGTTGTAGTACTCTCAGCTGCCGCACGCGCCGCCAAGAGTGTTATCTGATTAACAACATCCTCCATTTCATCAATGAGTGGATTGGCCTCTTCACCTGATTGCACAGTCAAATCCTGCATCGTTCCAAATTGTTGCTGATGATGCTGTTGCTGATGCGATCTCTGTTGATTCGTTTCAAGTCGTGTTCGATGTTGTACAGTCTCAGCATGACGGCGCCATTCACTCATTGTACCATAAGTTCGTGTAGATGTCGCCGTATCACAAAGACTACAACTGAATCGAGATTGTACAAGTCGTATTGCTCCACGTCGTTGTTGATTACCCAAATAACATGATCGTTGGTGCGCAAGCAATGTTGACTCTTGTGGATAAGCGCGACCACATCGACGACATACCAAACACACCTCTGATTCTATTTCTCGACAATGAATTGGCAAATTCACTGTGTCATCATTGTTCATTAGTGAATTTGGTAAACGAACTGTCTCCACACCTGGATTATTCGTGTCTTGTTTCAAAAATGCTTGCATCAATGCCCGCGGTACTTGAATTTGAGAACCATTCTCCACTTGTAACGACATCAATCCACTGTTGCTGTTCATGTTCACGCTCGGAGCCGCTACTGAAAGCAAAGAAAGTAAAAAACAAATGCTGATTAATTTTTTTCTATTCTTCAATTGATCGAGAGTCATAATGACAATTTGATTTGTTCATGTGTTCGCGTATTTTATACAACTCAACAACTACGTTGTAAATACTGAATAAAATGCGGAACAAAGATACAAAACTCTCACCGAGATTTAGATAAATGGAACCAATTGGAAAGGCACTTTCTTTCCGCGTATAATATCATGAGGAACTTTTGAACAGTAAATCACAATATAAAATTATTTTTGATCGACAAAACCACCATGGTTGTATAGCAGTCACTATTTCATTTTTATAGATTATTCAATGATTAAATAATTATTATTCAAAGGCAATCAATCAATAAATTGAAACATTATGTTATTTATTCGAAATGATTCAATGATAGATAAATAAATTTCATTTTTTTTCCTGCTCCTATGTCTTTTATATCTATACAGATAAGATATATTTTCATATACATAGTATACATATCTATATGTCTGTTTATATGTGATAGTTCGGTACAGAGTTGAGCATAAGAGAGATCGCAGCACCGTGTCCGATTAGAACGCGCGACTATAATTGATTTGTACCGACTCAGTTGTCATAATACACCATATATAAATACGAATTTATACAAACACATATATGAACCCATATTATTGGTGTATATAGATAGATAGTGGTGGTGAGTATAGACATGATCGTGGTAAAATTTATGTGAAACCTGTTTCGCCGCGGGACAGGTAAATTGGCAGTTATTAGCGTGGCTGTGGGGGCCCAATGGGTACTACATTGACGGGATAATTTCTCGCTATATAGCATCGTTTTTCTATATATCCATTCACAATACCTCTATACACGGATATCTATATAAAAAATGATATGAATATATGTATAAATATATTCTAAATAAAATTCAGCGTCGAGGAATTAATTGAAAGACGAAATTAATGGAGTGAGTAATCCACTGGAATTGCAGTAGTCGATTTAGAGAGGAAGGAAAAAATTAAAATCAAATGTAAAAAATGAATATTGTGAGGAGGAGCGAAAATTGCGAGGGCTCGTTCCTCATTTTTTTTTTTTTTGAGAATTCAAATATATGATGGACTTCCTGTTTTTTTAAATACTTTCATTCCGTCAGTCGCTCTTAATCTTTTTCAAAGTTGATCAAATGAGTTGACAGGATTATGTACAGTGACGTATGCAGAGATGTATGTATGTAAGTTGTATATGTGTGTGGGCTTGTATGATACCAGATGAGCGTCGTTACGAGACAGGAAGTGTTAATGATACCCCTGCTTATTCAACTGGACGCTCTCCTGTAATTATCGTATACGATGGCGCGCTGGTTTGTGGTGGCAATGGTGAAGTGAGCGAGGAAAAATGTTGTGTGCATGAACGATGGAAAGAGAGAGAATTTTTGATCTGATGGATGAAGGAGGTGGTGGTGGAGACGTAGTAGAGGAAGAGGAAGTTCGTTAACGTGCACTCTCATTGTCAGTCTTGCTCTCACTGTGGAATTATTCGTTTGACAAAGAGGATGACGGGACAAGTAAATATTTAAGCACTGGTCCTATGTAAAATGTTTCAGTCTCAGAGTGGATTTAATCGTTTGATTACTCGCGTGACATTATCAAATTGATATACTGGCCACTCATATATTGTGCATGTGAAACTTCTCACACTGCAATTGTTGTTGAAAGATTATGGGATTATCAATCTTAATAATAATAAATAATAATAACTCGCTTGAAGTCAATCGATTCATTAATTTTCTACCAAAACACATTGCAATGATTAATGTCTACTGAGAATCGCTAAGAAAATGAAATTTATACGCAATCACATTCGAATATATTGAAAAAATAAATTTTTCTCACGAACGCGTTCAAATCCGACTCTTTCGTGTAAACAATTCTCACATTGTCCCTTTTTTATTTCTATTTATTTTCTCTTATTCATTTTCCTCTCATATTCATATATCTTCACCTCACATTTATTTTTTTCCCATTTTTAATTCCACTTTTTTTTATCCCCATCTCACCGGCGCAAACGAGACCCTTTCTATATATAATACCTACTTATATATCCGTGAATGAGCATAAATGCGCCGTGGTAAAGAGATAACACTCGTGTGTTTGAAACTTATGCCCCATGCATGTAAACTCAACGACGACAATTCTCTCATTTTTGTTTTCTCTGTTATTTCCATCACTTCTCATCCTATCTTCCCATACATATATACATATGGAATTATTTGTAAACGAAATTATCAATACTGATAATAATCCGTCGCAATGCCGAAGAAAAAAATAAACGAGATAAATATAAATATCATACAAGGACATCAAAACCTGGGAATAGATCGATGAGAATAAATATTCAATATTTCAGTTACTTTGTATAATATACGTAAATCGCCACTGTATAATTTCTACCTTTTTTTTCTTATTCCATCATTTTTGGTGTGATGTATTTAACATGTGCGTCATTGACGACTCTGTACACATTGTCGCAATCGTGGGAATAATGGACAACGAAGGCTAAGCGAAATATAATAAGGAAGATTATCGTGAACGAGAGAGTCGCAATGTTACATTATTAGTCTATATATATCTATATGTATATGTAACGATTCGTGTGTGACACCCTTGAAACAATCATTCTGGCTTTGAGTACGCACAAGAGAGTTTAGTGAGAGAAAGAGAGTAAAGAGAGACGTTGGAAAAAGAGAAAAAGAGATGGAGGCAGATTGTCGAGGATTATTACTCTTAATGAGCACTGGTTATTTCTTTGAGTGGTTTTGATTTGCTTGGTTATCACCGCACCTCCCCTGCATCTACACACACAAACACGCGCACATATATAAGTGCATATCACCTTATATAAATATATAGTTCTTTTTTTTTACTCTCTTATATACGAGAATGAGAATGAATAAATGTGTTTGCGTTTATTATACGAGAACAGACACGCTCTCTCGCGTTTTCTCGTGTCTTCCTTGTCGAGTGGATATTGGATGAAGTGTATGGTGGTTGGTGTACGTGTCTATAACTGAAGAATGAGGGATGTGGAATGAATTAAGGGGGCAAGGGAAACAAGAAGGGGAAAAAAACACTCATTTGCGTATGGATTGAGATAGCAGTGTTGTACCATGTTCGAATCATGTTTTTTTATTTCGTTCTTTCTTTTCCACGTTTTCACTCCTTTTTTTCTCTCTTACTACGTTTTGTCTTATTTTTTTTTTCTTAATCTGCGTGAAGAATATTTTATTATGTATGTATTCATGAGCATTTGAATAAAGGAGCCACTCCCAAGTCTAACAGTGGCGCTCACACAAAAATAATATAATTATATTTATAAAAGATGAATTAATGAGTTGATAATTTAATATTCTTATATTTTATCAGGGAAGTTGAGTGTTCGTGTTTGGAGACAGTGGAATATTTTTTGTCAGACGTAATGAGAGATTAATTTACATATTTGATTATTTCATGTTCCACATGTGGCGAGAGTGTCGTGATAGGGAACTAATGGTTGGAATTTAATGAGTAACACTTATGGAAAAATTCATTCCCGAGATATTTCATGAAATGTTTCTAATGAAAATGTGAAATCTCCAACACTATTTGATCGATAAATTACATGCTCCAATAATAAAGACATTTCCTACGAACTAATAAACGCAAATATACAAGCGAATACACAAAGATTATTCCCGTAGCACATAACTCCTTATATTCTCCCTTTCAGTTTTGCCTTTTTTTTCTTCCTTTTTTTTCTCTCTTTACATTCTTTTTTATCCTTCACAAGTCAATGATCCAGGTGCCTCTCCCTTATCTTCAATATACGCTGGCCAAGAAAACAAGACAGAGGAAGCGAAAGGGAGAGGGCGAAAGATGAAAATAAAGGTGGGGAGACAGAGATAGAAAGAGAAAGCAAGAGTTGTATACATATATATAAACATAAACCCATGAAGAACATCCTGATTCTGGGGATCGACCGTGAACGCAGAGGTATCGGCCACGCGAAGAGTCAATGCCTCTACACTGGCGGATCCACCGATTGCGATATATATACATATAACTATTTCATTGAGGGAGGGGGATAGGTAGACTGTGAAAGAGAGAGAGAGAGAGAGAGAGAGAGAAAGTAAGAGATGCATTCCACTCTCGCCCAATGCAAAGGAAAACACGCTGGCGTAGGCGTGAATTCCTGGACCCTCGCATTATCTCCTTCGCTTCTTCTTCTTCTATACTTTTGCTTCGTGGTGCAAGTCTATGCCTGTAGTTTCGTGACTCTTTTCATGCACCTCTTACTTCTCTTTAAATATATGTATGTGTATATGTCCATGTGTTTCTTCCTTAACCCGTTATCGGTGAATTCCCGTGGCAAGAACGGCTGTTTCACACCTCCGCTCGCTCGAGAATTAGGAAATAAATTAGTGCGAGACTAATTTTGTTATCTCGTCGATGGTGGTTGCGGGACAACTTTCTCTCTTCTCTTTTGCTTCCTCTCCTCTCGCATCTTTTTATACCTTTAGTTTTGAGTGTACACACGTGGATCCTTTTCATATATATATTTATACTGTTGTGTGAAACACCGCGTCAATGACTATGGGTGCGGAACCAGTTCGAAGGCGCGTTTTTGGTCGTGCGTAAATTACATGGGAAGAGACCGCCGTCGACGACGCGAGACTCTGTGTCTTACATGTACAATATGTTTCTCATCGTATATACAATTGATCAATTAATACCTCGCTCGTAAAAAAATAAATAATGAAGAAAAAACAACTTCGGGAATATTTGCCTTTTTTTTCATAAATACATCTCGTCTTGTTATTCTGGAGATTACTTTATCACATTTACAATTTACGATTTATTTATTATCCCATCTATATGGAATTCCCACTCATTTGCCTTTTTTTTTTTTCCGCCTCTTCTGACGGAGTTTTTATCGGAGAAAGAAAAAATTTCAACAGTTACCACGAATAAGAGATAAATAAAATCGATCGATGGATAGTGCGATGATAAATCACTTCAGTCAATTACAAAATCACTTTTCTATCTAATCTGATATGTGTTCTTAGACACTAAATTATTATTTCTTTCTTGAATCAAACTTCATCATTTGTATTTGAATATAAAAAATTTCCATTCACAAAACAAATTTTTTCATCGAAGTAATAATGAAGAGGAGAAAAGACATTTGAAATGATTGCAATCACAAAGAAAGGGAATGAGGAGCGAAGAAAATGAGAGACAATGCAAAGGGCGAATGAGAGAGATTCGTGTCATTAGCTCGCGAAATATTTATCCTTGTCCCTTACTCCAACATCGTCGTTAATATTACTGGCACTTGATTTGCCGTCGGTATCACCGAGTGCCAGGCAGGAAGGCCCGTATTATCGGAGCAATTGTCTCTCACCACCTACCGCCGTATCCGCGCCCCGCCATGTACTGCACTCTTTAAGCTCACTATATAAAATCATTATCACCACTCTCGCTCACTGTATTTATACATATATATACATATTTATATACATTTGACATATGTATATGTGCAATGTCAGTTGCTTTATATTTATATATATTTCTCCCATCTCTAACTCACCCTTTACGTGTCACAACAGAGGCCGTGTGTCGCTTGTGGCCATTCGTGATTATCCTATTAATATATCTAATCCCTGTCGTCTCACTCCGGACCGTCGGGTTCTTTAATTATTTAAATGCACCAACCGTATGCTCAGCCACAATTACATGAGAAAAATACTTATATTAAAGTAAATTATATGAATGTTTGAGTATGTATATTCTTTCGTGTTTGGGGTATAATTAATATTGTGAGACAAAGTGGATATTACACACAGACAGATAAAAAAAGTTTTCGTGATTCGAAGTTGAAATATGCACGAGATATGAATACAATATTGCAACATTGGTTTTGTTATGTGTGATCATTAGAATGTTTTTTTTGTTTTTATTTTGTTTTTGTCAGAGTTTTTTCGAAGAGTTCTGAAGAATATTTTATAGATTGTGGGTAGTTTTGGTGATACGAATTAAATATATTTTGGTGTTTCGTGGGATTTTATATCTACCCTGTAATTTATGAATGTGAATATGACAATTAAAGTTGTATTACTTTTTTTCCAATTATCGTTTGATGATTCTTTATGGGATTTTTTTATTGTGTTGTACATTCTCGATCTGAGAAGAGTTGAGAAATGCAATCGGATAGTGACGTGAGAGTGACGTGATCAAATCATTGCGTGAAAAAAATTATTCAGAGTCCTTGGTTGTAGTGACAACGTTCTGAATACGTCAATATTATTTATGTATATGTCGGAGTGTGCATAGATTTCTTTGGGGTATCGGATTTATTGCGTTAATGGAACACGCTCGTTGAAAATCCAGTACGAGAAATGGCCGTGATGACAATGACGGCGACAATAATGTTTGTAGTAGTGTTGCAATATTTCTAATTGACCAAACAATTCATCTGGATTACGATGGAAAAGAATTAAATCACGTGACGATGATTTAATTCAATTTCGTTTGTCGTGTCGAGTGATAATCAAGTACGAGTGTAATTGAGGAAGTGTCAACGATCATTCACCACCTTACAGATACATGAATGAATACACATGTGTGCAGTTTGTATGTTTGAGAGTGTGAATTTGAAAGCTTTCTGTGTTAACAGGAGAAATTAATGTGAATTGATTTTGATCAGTCGTACAGATTGAAACTGCAGAATTGAAGAGCTGGAATAATCATTGAACGTATGATATGAAAATGGAAGATTTTTCAATTTCGATGATTGAGTTATATTCGAGAAGGGAGAGAATTTATTGGTGAATTAAAAATTTACGGAATTAATTCCCAACAATGAAAAACGTCTTTTATATTATTTGTCTACCGAGACAAGAGACAAATATGAAGTCATAACAGGGGTTGCAGTGTGTAAAAGGGTCTTCAAGCAGAGGGACGGAAAATAAGACGAGTTGAAGAAAAAAGAAATGATGAAAATTAAGAAAAGACAACCGTATTACTTTTCTTTCATTTTTTTCTTTCTCCTCCCCTCACTTCAACTGTACATTGGTATACATGAACCATTCAACCATCTCGTCCAAGATACGCGGCGTACGTTGAAGGTTTGCGTAGGCTCGTTAAGATATCGCGAAGTCGTTAAAAATAATTGTCAGCCGGATAATTAAGGGGTGAAACCCCTTCTAGAGGTTATGAACAGAGAGAAAAAATAATGATAAAATAGAAACTACCCGCGAGAACTGACGAATGATTCCTGAGCTTTCTTTTCTTACGTTTGAATTTTTTTTTCCCTCCATCTTTCATTTACTCACTGTAATATTATCTCCCAACTCTGTCTTTTCGCATTCACCAAGCACCATCCCCTATGCTTATTCACCCTACACCCAATCTGCTTACATATACCGCACGTAGAAGAACCGCTCTTTATCCTTCGTCTGTGTATTTTGTTGGCACATCGTTAGGCCAAGAGAGGGTGCCTCGATTCGCGTGCGCGCAATAGGGAAAAGAGAGTTCTAGTTTTCTTTTCTTTTATATTTTTTGTTTTTCTCTGGTTAATTTTTTTTTTCTCATTTTGTGTTCCGTTTTCTACGAGAAAGAATAGAATATGCCTGCTCTTGTATGTATATGTGAGGGTTAGAAAAATTCGAGAGTTTTTTTTTCTCGGGGTTGAGGATGTGCTGCCTCCTTTTTTTCAAAGCCCTCTGCAGCTTGTTACGCAAATCAGACGCAGTTGAAATCGAATTTTCTTCCTGAGAACTCACGTACGAGTTCTCCTTCATCTCCTTTATGTGCTCACGTTTATGTACATGTGTACATGTGTGGCAATCTCGTTTATGTAGATGCATACGTGAACACTTGGCTAACCGCTTTTGTACCAAAAGACTTTTTTCTATTTATACGTGAAGTTGATTCTACTGGAAAATAATTCAAATGACAACCGCATAAGAAGTTTCACGAGGGAGAAGAAAAAGTGAACAAAGTATTTCCACCGGAATTATTTTCTCCCAATTAAACAGACGAGATAATTCAATTGAACGAATAAATAAATATATTCATATCGAAGTGGGGTTTGATGAGACAAAGTGAGAGAAGAAGAAACGAGAAAAAATCATTGTCATTCGTTAATAAAAGGAACGAAGTAAAAAATGTTTTGAAAGAGAAACGAATATTAAAATCTCCGAGTTTTTCCCTCGGTTATTTTACCCATGTATCTGTATACATATATATGTATTTTTTTTGTTCTTGTTCTCAAGAAGGGAAGCTAGGAAGTGGCAAAGTCTCATTGTTTGCTCGAGGTTTCCAGGATCTTTCTAATTAGAAAATTCCTCGCGACCCTTCTCGCCACTTGTATATAAATATTCCTTATTTCTTTCTCCATTCTACTTTTAGACTTTTCTTGAATATATAGGTTGGAAGTGAGAGGAAAAATGTCCAATGTGAGTGGAGGAGAATGAGAGTTGTGGAGAAAAAATAGGGGCAATGGAGAACAAAAAAACGAGTGAACCTTTTTATTATACCAGAAACGTAACAAGAAAGAAGGAGCGGGATGGTGCGGTAATTATTATTCAAATATTTTCTTTTGCCCATAGCTGGCCGCATTAATATTTACAATGCTCATCCCCTATTATCGGTCATCCATCTCCCTCTCACTCTGTTCGTTTTGTAAAATCGCAGTATCGCGAGTGAAAAGACGCAGAGAGTAGTGAGCGGCGAAAAAATGTTCCACATTTCTCCGTTGCTCTGTTCCTTTGGTTTTCCAATGATTTTTTTTGTTTCTTCCCAGTGTTTCATCACCTTTTCTCATACCCAAGAAAACGATGAGACCTGCGTGTTCGATTTCGCACTTAATATTGAATTCACTTATGAAAACGAGTCTCTTGCAGTAACGTTGTGTCGTTTACACCTCACTTCCAATTCATTTCATTTATTACTGTCCTCATTCTGCTCAATATTTTCTATCGAATACTGATCGTATTTTTTAATCACACTCCGACTGAATTATCCACAAATAAAATTACCAACTGAATCATAAAAATTCATGTTCCCCTATTTTTTTTTTAATTATAGCCAACTCCGAGGACTAATATAATTGAATGTGAATTATTACATTGAAGATATATATCGTGTCTTTAACCAACACATCAGGGACTTCCCAGTGGCCTCTAACCTCGACACACCGAAGCCTGAGTTTTTTTTTTCTCACCCTCATATATAACACTCATACGTGGATATAAATGGTCTATTACTTTACACATGCAGACATTCTGAAGGTGTATACACCACCACGTGATTAGAGTAATTAACGTCATTGGAACGGCGCCATTGTTGATATATATGTATATTCATGAAGAGACTGACGGAAGAACTAGGGCGTAAGAATTGCGAGAGGGATTAAGAAGAAACCTTAGATGTATTAACATCGAGAATAATACGATGCTTACTAGTAAGCGTATAATTTGTATTCGTGTATTATGTGCTCGTATCAAACGCCAGCACACGTACACCCTCTTATTGTTTGATGGGATATGTGCCTTGTCAAATTATCCGAGATAACATATATGTTCAAGAGAGGATGAAAGAGTAGAAATTAAAATCCAATCGTCTTTCTTTTTTTAATGAAATAATTGTGATGGACACAGGTAATCCTATTATTCTTCACTCGTACTCTCATGCACGTAGCACTGTGTCACTTCATCAAAAGCTAAATATACAAACACAATTATTTTTACTGTGTCAGGGGATATATAAAAATTTTACGAGAACGTATTTTATTGTAATTTACCATGGAATTATGTCAGAGTAACTTGAAAATTGTGGATACTCATTAATCTCAGGAAATTATTTGTCGTTGGTTATTTTTTATCCCCTTCGACGAATTTATTCACTCGTTTCACACCCTTGAATTTACTAATCACCATCACCGCCTACAGAACTCGTGAAATGAAAGTCGAGGCGGATGAAAAGAACGAGGAGAATTAATTTTTCTGATTGAATTCCGATTTCTGATATTCGCATGAAGATGTTTGGATGATTTCTATATTTTTTCTTCCTCTCTTCGATGAGTAGGATTTAAAGAATTTTTTGATCGCCTCCCCAGGCAATGTTATAACTTACAGGTCATTATACACATACACACGTCTATATCGCCGCCCCAATTATCCATACAGCCATGCGGTCTTTATATATCGACATGTGTGATAGACGCGGTTGAATATATCGTGAGAAAACAATTCGCGCGAATATCCATTCGCCGTTCTTAATATTATCTGTATATATATATAT
>JABMBR010005621.1:0-14400 GCA_018881525.1 Meteorus sp. PSUC_FEM 10030008
TATATATTTAAACTTATACATGTAAAGCCGGACTTGAGAACTGCTGCCGACACACAATGGATACCAAGTTGGCGGTCTGACCTCCGACCTCCGCACAGCACCCACCGCTACATTCACATTTGTATATAAGAATTGCGACTGTTTGCCTCCACTACACGCGGAAGATCCGTTCGATTGTGTGCTAATGTCGCGCGCGACGACGAGTACGCTTATATGCTCCACTGTTCCACTATACGTAACAACTGTGTGGATATTTCACCCTTCTCTCCGAATTGTTTTTTTTTCAGCCACTGAGAATGGATTCGTGAAAATATAATCAAACTCAATTTTTTGATTTGGAGCAGAGGCGGAATTTTTGGTATTGCAGCTCAGAGACAATCTCTGCAGGGGATTCTATGGCATGAAAATATTCCAATTAATTGTGGAATGTACGAGAACCAGATTTTTTCGGATCATTTGTCATTCCGACTTCGCGTCGGAGATTAACACAAATGATTTGTAATAGACTTAAATCTTTTAGAACTTATGTGTCGCAATTGATCTCAAGATTAATTTCAATGATTATCACTTGAAAAAATTGTGTTGATATGAGTGGCATATCCGTTTGGCCTTGCACTCGGATTCCAAACTTTCCCCGTTATACCTCGAGAACATATACACGGTCGCTGGAACGAAGGTCAGTGTCTGCATAAAAGCTAGATAGTAGAGAGTTGTATGCGGTGACGGCGAGGGGTTGTGTTGCCGCGCGCACCGCCGCTAGCGGTAGCTACTCAACGTTTCGAGACTGTGCACTTCAAATATATCTGTATATACGTATGTTAGAGGTGAACACGCGGTGTCTGCACCACCATAGCAAGTAACTGAACGACGACATAGGAGCGCACGGCCGTTTGCTATGCTGGCAGCGCCACCGCCCGGGCTACGTGCTCAGCCTCGCGAGTCACGACTCAAATTCAACTCAAACTCCACTTTCTGCATGCCATTCGCCAACGCTTTCGCCCGAGTGTTGTCGCTCTCACTGGCGGTTTCCCTAACCGGGACGTCTACGGGGTGTCCGGATGTGACCTTGACATTGCAATCACTAAGGTTCACCAGGTCAAAGTCGATTTTTATATGTACATATTTACACGTTGTAGATCAATTGCTCAAATCATCCACCAATTTATCAAATAAACTTTACTGCCACTCTCAATATTTTATGCGACATTGTTATTGCTGTTGTATATCTCATTTCAAATAAAATATCAACATAAAGTTCGACTTGAAACTAGTGTATGCAGTTGCACACACGCTCACACTCACACAACCACTCATGGATACACCGGAGGAAAAAAAAAATTATTTATACTAGATAGTCACAGAAAAGAGAAAAAATTGTTGAAAAAAATTCAGGATCTTTGCTGGAAGTCGCGTAACCAGTTCCCCGACATTTTCCAGTTCTCGCGACCGCGCAATCTCGTTCTTTCTCTCTCTTTCTTCATCTTCTTATCTACATTGCGCGCGCAACATAATATACCAAGGAGCAAGCGGAAAAGAGATAGAACCCATGTCTGGTATTATTATTTCGTTGAACATACGCGCGGTAATTGCGTCATAAATATAATATCGTAATGGCAATCGGCGGCGAGACGTCTCGCGTCCGCAAGCACCCGGTCTTATTTGCCCGCGAGCGGATCGCGTAGGCAGCAAGAGACCAGACGCGCGCGCGAGAGGTGGATTAAACAGAAGCAAGAAGAAAAAAGCATAAAATGAAATAAAAAAAATCTGTCAATGTTGTATATCGCGCGGATATATTCGAAATACAGAGGGGAGATGGTAAAGTGTAGTAGTAAAAGTGACAGAATGAGAGAGTATAATGAGTGAGGGGAATGAAGAGCGAGAACACGAAATGAAACGTTGTGTATGTGCACATGTATAGCCTGTGCCGATTACTCGGCGTCGAAATAATTAAACTGGAATAAAAATCCCGTGCTACGACGACTATATAACTATTTCACCAGCCCTCGTCAATCCTCGAACCAACGACACTGCCGCGAACGTGCAATAGTGTATAGTCATTCGTTTTCCAACCCTCTCTCAAGCGCACAATCGCCTCATTCGTTTCGAATTCATTTTCGTTTCATTCTACCTCTGTTTTGTTCACCACAACCTCCCGAATAATTAATGAAAACACGTTTCATTAAAAAAATGAATGCACAATAAAATATCAGAAAATAATTACACGTGCTCTCACACAAGTGATTGATATAATAAATTGAATTGTCATGTTATTTGATTTTATACCGGCGAAAAATACAATCGATTACTTATCATTGCTGTTCACTGTGGTTTGTTGTTTACTATCTACGCATTTTTATGTTTTTTCTGTTTTCATTTCTTTAGATAAGGTACAAGTTTTTTCTTCACATATCCATACAAGGAATATTTATCGGGAAAAACTTAACGATGGTTTATACAAGGCACATGTTTGCTTCCGCAATTTGCGAGAGGCCATATTATAACCTTCTACACTTAACAATAATGTCTATATGTTTACACATATATTTATATGTTATTCGCATGAGGAAATATGTTACACAGACAAATACATTTAACATACACGTGTGCGTATAATAAATGAAAGAAAACGGGAGTCAACACGAATTCCAAAGTCAAGTGGGTATTCAGGGGCTTTGAGAGTCAGCTGACTAGCAAAACTGACCTAATTATTATGTATTTATTCGCGCGTATTCAAATGCACCGGGCGGTGTGCGATCTCGCTGCCTTTTTTGCTCACCCCTGTGCACATACAATATTCGTTCTCCGTCTCATGTATACAGGCATAGAGGAATCAGTGTGAATATATGATGAAAGACAGCACACTGACGAGTACAGACACGCGGAAAAAATAGATAAATAACCACTGAGATTTTTTGAAACAATCCGGATTGATAAACATGACCCTGTCTTTCTATTCCGAGCATTACTACTGCTGTACGTCAGTGTAAATTGATTGAAGACGATATTTTATGATATGACGATTAGGAAAATATATGATTGCAATTAATGACTTGTCATTGCGAAAACGTTAATGACCATTCTCTCTTTCTTTCTTCACTCAACTGTTTTTTTCAATTCATTGATACTAAAATTTATTTATTTTCCTGCAAATCACGCGCAATATTTACGTTGTTGTTGAACGTTGTCACTGAGAATAGTATATGTTTGAAATGGTGCCATTGGAATTTTTTAATCGATATACCATATGTACTTTATAGCAATCTCAGACTATGAGCTGCGCAACTAATTGGACGATCGATAAAATTGCACGTTCGATTACGGAATATAGTTACGATGTTGACACGGAATCCAGCTTCATCGTCGTCTCCCGCGAGAATTCACTTTACTATTGAGAGAATCAGCTCCACAGTTAGCGTGATTTCTTCTTTCTTTTTCATCTGCTACTTTTTTTTCATTCAGTGGGTTTTTTTTTTCAATTCTATCTGTTCGCACTGCGTGTGTCAGATCGTTCACCGATAAAAGGGACATTAGATATTCAAGGACAGAATGAGTGCATGATACAAAAACTTGTTGGAATATATACAGTAGGAGATTATGTGTGTATTTTTCATATATTTTTTTTCCCTTTTTTTCCATTCGACTGTGATCGCATTTACAGAATGGAGAAGCCCAAGGCATTCGGAATTCTATCGTCAAATATTCCAATACTGCAAATTGATGCTTATAATATTCAAGATATCATTTACCCATACTAAAGAGTGAAAGAAAAAAATCAAATGTACATATATCTTCGCAATGAAGTTTAAAACATTCCATCATTTTCCTCCACTCTACACTATTGTATAGTTCAACCGCAGTAAACCATTCACTTTTCCCCAACACCATCCATAATTCATACCCATCGAGTTTCTTTTTTCCTTTTTATTTTTTCATTTTTGTTTTTTAACCCACGGAAAATCCATAACTCAACCATGCAAGGATAATCCGTATCAACTATAACACATCAGAGACAATTCTAAAAACCGTTTTGAAAGCACTGAGAGTGAGAGAGTGAGAGACAAAAGGAAATCGTGCACACATAGAGAAAGAGAAAAAAAATACATTGTCTTGACAAAAGGTTGAACATTTACCCGGTCTCGTCAGAAATAGGAATGTATGGAAGAAACGATGGTGGCGGCGACGATGGTGATGGTGTGGTAGAAAAGCATATACACACAGAGACGAGGTGAAGAGGAGAATAAAAGAGAAGAAAGAGAGAACAGAATACCTAGCTCGTGTCCCGCGCGGTGTAAGCGTCGGTACGCCTGTCTGTCGTTCGGTCGATGGTTTGGTTTTGTTCGTGGAGGGTATATCGGTGGGTAATGCGGAGCTGTGGAGGGCAAGGGTGGAGTTTTGAAGAGAGAGAGAGTGAGGGAGATTGTACAGAGATATTGAACATGAGAGCGAGAGTGAGAAAGTTCAAGTGGAATATACAGAGCGAGTGAGGTAGAAGGGTGAGAGAGGTGAGAGGGTATTTGGGAGGGCGTCTCGGCGCCATGCTGATTTGCATGCGCCGCCATGACGGCCTCACCACTGTTCTCGCTTCCCATTTGAAAAGGGGGTGCGCGCGAGAGAGCGCCAACAGAGGGCGGCAGAGGGTGGCGCATCGATCGCGTTATAAACTCCTCTTGCTCTGCACACCCTCTTGTGTTTCTACATCCCATTGCTATGGCATCTCCATAGTCACTCTCACTTACTCCCCTGCGCTTCACTCGCTCTCACTCTGATATGCCTCTACGCTCCTTCGGAATAGCATTGCATCATAGTCCTGTGTTTTCCTGCACTGTCTCTCTGCAAATTGTTGTCTATATTCTTTCACATGTAAACACACTCTACTCAACTTTTTCATATGAAACAATTCTATATGAAGACTATTGAAAATTTATATATCGTTGGAATGGAGTTGTGATTGAGGTTTTTATATTCGTAATATCTATTCCAGAATGGAGGAATAAAAATGAAATCCTTTGACCTACAGTTAGAGTGATAATAAAAATGATTTTTATACTTTTATTATTGCACAGTATTTATTTCACGTTTCCTACATATTTTCAATACTGCACGACGTTTTATATATGATGGAGAGAACGATATTCGTTTCTTAAATAGTATTTGCAAGTACATAATTTTCACTTAACTGTCGTACAACTGTGCAGTCTATGCAGCGTTATATCCGCGTTATAGTGCATTGAAAGTAACGACATTGTTATATATTGTCAGAACGGCGTGTGTATATATCGATAAATAGAACGTGTGCTGTGGATGCTGATTTGAATGCACGTCAGGCATTGCACAAGCACGAGCATTCATATTTATGTATATATATAAAAAAACACAAACTTTTTTCAAAATCATTTTCACTCCCTCATACATACAGAAAATTTAGTGAGTGGACGAACAGAGAAAAAGAAACAATTTACTTATTTTTCGTATGTTTCCTTTTTATTCATCACTTATTTGATGTACGAAAAAAATAAAAAATCATGTTAAAACGTTTAGTGAACGCAGTTCTGCCTCATACAGGGAATATTTACTCATACCAACATATATGGAGCTTATACGAAATGGGGGACAAAGGGAGGAAACCAGTAGAGACGTGCAAGTCTCTGTTTGTTTTCGTTGGGCCACATAGCGTGATACGTTTGTGTAATACGGTTCATCCGACGGTTTTCCTCATGGACCGGGTGTGAAGCTCACCGGAATCTGCGAGGATGGTATAACTCATTTTCATCCAAGTGCAGTTTTCGATGCATATACATTGTATATGTATATATATTCTCGGCATTTTCATTCGCCGCTGTACTCTCACGTTTTGTATATATTCATTTTATCTACGTGGTTATGAGAACAAAAAGTTCATACCGAAGAGAAATTGAAATGATAAGAAAAATTTTCATATTGGCTTGATAGAATGTCAGATAATATTTAACAATTTACCTCACAATCTCGTCTCCAAACTTCTTCAAATTCATTTTTAATCCTCCATTATACATAAAAGCCGTCTGGCATTTCAAATTTTTTTTTTATTGCAGCTTTGATGAAGAAGGGCAAGGTTTGTGATTAGAAAAACCTGCAGCATTATTGTTTCTCGCTTCCTCAACAGAGTAATTATTAATAACGCATTGTTGTACCCATATGATTTAAGGGAGACAAATACCCGGAAATTTTATTGACTGCTGGGTCGCACGCGGATATACATAGAGACCAAGAAAGGAAGAGAGATAGTGAATTATGGTGAGGAGGAGGGAAAGTGAGAGGGAAGAGATGACAAATAGATAGATATCTATACATGTTGGGAGAATTGCTGACGACAGGAAACCGAGAATTTCGCACAAGGCATAATAACGTAATTGAACGTTAGGCGTCGTGCGCGGATCGGTAACGATCTCTCAACCACATACGTCACAGTGCACGCAGTGAGGTTGTGTTCAATACATACACAACCATGTGAATACATATATGTTTATATATATATATATATACGTCCGCCTCTATTCAACAACAATTTGTGCTTGGACAAAACACGCACTTCCGCGTTGACGCGCCATTGGGTGTTAAACATGTACAGTAAGTGAATATGCAATGGTGTATGTGTGTTTATACAACCTTACACCAATAAACCACGTCGATATATCAATACACAATATGAATTAGATATATCTAATGCTCAATCAATTTTCGATAGCCAAGTCCAAACGCGTACCTACAATCACGTGATATAAATCAGTGAAACATTGATTCCAAGTTGCGGTAGGTCTTGAATTTTATATATCACCGTAGTACTTCCCAACAGTATTCTTTTAGTACTCATAAAAGTTCTTGATGATTTGGAAGAGGAGAAAACAGAAAAAAAACGGAAGAGTTTGAGATTGAAGGTCTACTGTGACGAGTGTTCCGGTTGATAGAGAAATAGAATGAAGTGTGGTGGAAGTTTGGTGTATTGTAAATTGTACGACACGTGGGTGTCGATTTTCTTAGATATAGAAATGAGAGTGAGGTGGATGTATGCGAATAGAAATAATACTACGACCAGTGGATGGAAGAGAGGAGTTGGAAAGGAGAAGGAGATCCAATGCGAGAGATGTCTGTGGGTATATGGTGACTTGGTATAGGAATAGCGCGACAGTGTAGAGTGCTACGTAGCGTCGGATGGGCTTGGACCCCTTGGATGGCTGCCTCATGAAAGATGCATAAGACGACTCACCGGGGGCGCGATAAAGAGTCGACAACAGACAGACCGACAGTCACCCCTGCACCCCCTAATGCCTGGTGCAATACACCGACACGATCGTTCTCGTACTACCACAATCTCCAACCCTATAATGCTTCACGACCATGCCGCTGACTCGTTTGGTCTACATGTATATAATGTCTATATGTATATAGAGGATTTCTTGATAGAGAAAGATAGAGATGGACTGCTAGAGAGAACGAAGGATGCCCGATAATATTTGGATACCGTCGCCACCCACCACAGGGGGTGGTTCCACTATCAATTAATTATAATCTAGATTGATGGATCTGATCCACCGCGTATCGGAGATTAGTCTCGCTCCTGTCGTCTTTTCTGTCCCATCGTTTCTATATTCCTCTTCCCGTCATCTATTTTTCGGCTTTTGTGTCATCCACAATATTCTGTGTGTGCAATAAATTCGTTGTACTTTTTTTTCTGTTTCATGTATGACAGTGACAAATTTTTGTTTCATACAACAATTATTTATTTTGCACAATCGGTTGATTGGATAAAAATGTTGGGTTTTTTTCTGACCAATCTGTTTTTTTTTCGCCTCTGATTCAGTTCAATCATCGGGCATTGTATTGGTAATGTATGAATGGTGAAAGTCGCGACTATTGTTGTTGAATTGAATGAGAAAATGAAGTGGATTGTTAAATCGACTGGCAAGGCAGATCACTGCTGAAAGTTTCGCGTTTGGTACGGTTCTCTCTCTCACTTTTGCTCCCTCTCAGTGATCGCTCATTCACTCTCTCTTGCTACGTTGCGTTAGCAGGGTCTGTGGGCTAATGGCATGCAAGCAAGCGGCTTCCGTGCTGCGCCGGTCGATAAGGATTAGCATTTTTATGGGTCTATCTCGCTTATGTGCCATGGCGCTTCGTGGCACCTTGTTTTCTTCTACTTTGTTCGCACACGCGTGCCATGTCCGTCCAAATAACGATAAAAAACAGACAAGCATATCTTCTCGTTTCCAATATACATTTACAGTATATATATGTGGTCATTCCAAAAATTCATTACATAACAATTAACGATTACACATGTCAACTGTACAAAAAAGAATTGGAATAAAAAACCAGAAACATCGTGATGGGCGATTGAATACATTCACTACTCCAACCTCCATCTCCATTTTGTCCACATGATGGTTATGTGAAGCGTGAAAATTTTCTGGAATTCGATGTTGATCACTTCTTGTAAAATGGCTTTAAATATTTCAGTTCAACACATATCCGGCATGTTGTAGATCACTTGCACTGTTGAACTCAATATCACAATGCGCGAGCAAGCATTAATCTTATATGGATGCCAGTGAATATCATGAGCTTCACTATATATAGCGGCCATCTTGTTACGGCTACTGACAGATTGCGTTATGTGCATGTAATGTATATGTAAGAGGAGAAGAGAAGATACACTGTGCACTCGAGTGAATAGTCAAGATGAGTGCAAGAGGATGAAGGTAAGGGAAAAAAGGTAGCAGTGAAGAAGGAGGAGGTTCAAAAAAGATAAAAATGAGAAAAAAAAATAAATATAAACGATAAATCGATATGAGAATTGACGGGATGGATGCGTATAGATCCAAAGTGAATAACGATTAACCTTTCTTCTTTCACATTAATCATTTCGTGATATAAATCAACTACCCTCAACTAATTGGGCTGGTATGAAAGAAATTATTGTCATGTCTAGATGTTGATTCACCTGTACAAGTTGATGAAAATAAACTGGCATACATACCGGAAGAAAAAAATGGATTTATATCAAAAGTTATGTATTCCTATTGGACATTACAAAGGTTTTACACTTCACTTCTCGCTGAGTGAATGTTGTTGGAATTCCACATTCTCTGAATTCAAATACGAAGGGGAAGTAAGAAATTCATGAACAATCCCATGTAATAACGATTTTCATGAATTTTCTCAAAGAGTTGCATGATAGGAAAATAATCACACTAAATTTAATATACATTCATGGAAAACCTTTCATAGCTTCCATTTTTTTTTATTGTTCCACCCATTTTCCTGCTGTGTCACTTTTATGATATCCTCGGTGTGGTTGAGTTGATCGTGAGTAAAACACGCGTGTACATGCTAGTAAAAGCTCTTGGCAGTAGATACGGGGCGTTTATTGTGTATTAAAGGTATCATAGTTGTGTACAACAGTGTCGGCCATAGGTGTATGAGATGGCGTGTGTGTATATTCACCAACGACAGCAACGGCACGTTGAGAGGTCGTATCGGACGCCAGTATACAAGAATATCACCACGGGAGACGCTAATAGTACGCTTGCGCGTTTCCATGGTCACCATGGTCTATACGCCCCCGCGCGCGGGTGTATTTTCTCATTCTATCGGATCGCAGTACAGCTCCTTTATATTACTGTATTTCATCCCTCGCCCTTTCTCTTCTCTTTCACTTTTTCTCTATACTTCTCTCACTTTTCGCACCCTTCCTTCGCCCGCCCCTTTATAGTCACTCCATCTCATTCTGTCACTACTCGTTTATACTTGGCCTTTATAGTACACACAACACTATCCCGTTTCGTACAAATTTTCCATGCATTTCAGCGTACGATTTTCTTCATGTCCTTTTTTTTCGCATTTCTTCATTTATTTATTTTCTTAAGTTGTGGTGAAAGCCAATACGGAAATGACTTTGCGTAATGCACATTTATTTATAAACGTACGAGGATCGTGTGTTTAGAACTCTTTTTTTTCTTCTTTCCATTTCATTCTGCTTTTTTCTCCTCATCTAACTCAAGACATGAAACAAATTATCGACATAACTTTCAGGTATTCATAAAAATGTATTGGAGGTAATTGAAGGAGGATACGGTGGAATATAATGCGTTTTTGTATGTATGTGTATGGATATGGATATGAATAGAAGTTAAGAGAATGAAAGGAAAAGTCGCATGCACGTAGGACGATGTGTAAAGTGAAATGTTTTCAACGCCGGTGGCCTGGAAAATTTACGAAACGATAACGGGATATGGCAAATGCATAGAGGAAAAAAAACGTTCCAAACTCGGTACTTTTTCTTCAATGCCGTGTTGCACACATTGAATAAAAATCATAACTTTAGAATATTTCCATTGGGCTATAACTGGGTAAAAAAGAGAATAGAATGAGAGAGCGAGAGGACAAGAGAGCTAAAGTGCGACGGAAAGAGGGGAAGATACGAGAGGAGGTGTGGTACTATCTGTGTAATAAAGTTCTTTACGTGACGACTATACCGCTCCACAGAGAGTTCGGTCGTCAGGTTATGTTCTGTATGTATGTGTGCGAATGTGTGTATATATGTTTACCGTTTATTGACGAACGTTACAACCCAGTCATACGCATAAATCGCTTTACGATCTGTCGCTAAAAACAGATTTCATGCACAACTCGCTGATGTTATATGGCCAAATTAAAGCTATTTTTACACGATGCTTGTTACTGAAAATGTGCAAGAGTATATCTTGGAACTATTAAGAAACCCAAGTATTTCTCGACATTCCGTAAAAAAAATAACCATCAGCTGAATTTTCGTGCATAATCATTATAGGGATATTCCACATTAATTTGACGACAAAATGAATTAAATGTTGTCAATGAATTTGGTAATGAACGATAATGTTGGGGAACTTTTGAGGATTGGGCACGAGATAAAAAGTTCAACGCCACGTTTGCATGGCTACGCATCCCTTTTTTTTAAATTTATATTACAGAATATCGTCCATCAACTTCTTTTGATGTATTGAGGATAAATTATTTGATGTTGAGAGTGGAAAGCATGTGATAAATGATTTGGTTGGTTGTTTGCGTGATGTGTACAGACGATCATATATATTTATATGGTATATGTGTTTGCGGTTGGTGAATAGCGGGAACCGTCGCGGTAAGATCGAAAAGGAGAGACGGGTTAGAGGAAAATGATGCGAACGTAGAGGTGGGTCTTTGGTAGATGAAACAGAGAACAAGATGATGGATGGCCCCTTTTCTACCCTTGTAGTTGGATGCGCAAAGTGAGGGCGGCCTCCACGTCGACGACACTGTGACGACGATGCTGACGCTAATGAGCAAAATATGAGGCGCCACCCTTCCTGCCCAGTCTACGTCGCCGTCGCGTCCTCTTTCTAACCGACCTATACATACTCGTCTCACCCTTCTCACACTTTCTCGCCATCATCCCTTTGCACGTCAATCCTCAACTCTCCTCTTTCATCTCATCTTGTTATCTTCTACTTTCTCTTTGTCTTTCGGGGTGTGACACACTCTTCGAATCTCTCGTGGCCCTCTCGGTCCTCTTTTCTCTTTGGCCGCCTGCGCCCCGCACCGCCACTTCGAATATTGATTGTCGTCGCCGTGTGTTCTCGGCAAAGGAGGAAGCGGAGAAAAAAAAGAAGAAGTGAAAATAAAAAGAAAGGTGGATGAAGAAACAGTGTGCGAAGTAGTGAGAAAGAAAGAAAATTGAAAAAAATGAAAAAAATTGTGGGAATAGATTGAAGAAACTTGGAAATGAAAACACAAAGTGCTCGCCAAGTGCAATTACTTCTGGCGATTCACCGAATATAAAACTTGGGAGTTTTCACAAGATAGGAGGGTTTGCGAAATCGTTGCGGGAGAAAAAATTTTTCGAAACGTATAGTCAACTGTGTAACATAAATAAAGTTTGATTAAAAATTGAGATTTTCCTTGATAACATTTGTGTTTTTTTAATACAAATGACGAATAAACATAGTGGACATGTATGCATGATGAAATGGAATTCCGGTGTTATACACACACGAGTCATGAAATAATGGCAGATGTTTACGATCCTCGATGTGCTTCCAACTCTCTCACGGAATTTATCATTTGCATAATTGGCACGAGTGACATTGGACATTTCCATTGCTTGGTGATTTAACTAAGGGAACGATGGTGCTGTGTTGTTATCAACATCATCACATTTCATCTCTGTTTCGTTTGTCTTTCCAAATATGACAGATGATAAATAACTAATAATAATCAATTTTTCATTAAATCCATCGTCAAATTCTGGATCAACTGTTTCAATTATTTTTCATCACAATTCATATCTCTACACAATTGCACTTATCTCTCGTCTATTAATATATCACATCAAATGACAACTTTATAATTCCTCTACAAAAGTTTAAAAGCTCTTAAGTGACATATCAAATGAATATTCAAATATTCCTATATGTATCCGATATTAAACATGCAAGAATAATAGAATACTGTCATATCATCTCACTATTCGTGGAGATTGTTGAACGATTTATCCTGGAAATTAATTTATTATACAAGAACACGTCAAGTAGTTGGAATGCTAAATGATAAGAATGATAAAAGGGTTTTTATGGAGCCAAAAACTAATTAATTTGACGCAATCATCATGGGTCGCAGTGTAAACAGACAACTTCGATCAGTCTTCGCTGTACAAAGCGAAGAGGGTCTCAAGAGAACAAGGGATATATAATGTAGAGAGAGGATGAGAAAGAGACTGGGTCGACCAGCCCACGAGGGATAGATATCAAAGAAAAGAGGAAAGATGAGGAATATCAATCCACCAAAAGCAACCACAGACTCAACTTCCTCCAAGCAACGGAGTTTCCGCAGCTCTCAACTACAAAATCCTCCATTCTGGAATTTATCGCAGTCGTAACAGAATATTTCCTTCCTTCCACAGTATACATATATTCTTTCACCACCTTCATACTTCTGTGATTTCGTATACGTCTCCTTTTTCAAAATTACTTGGTTTTTCCCATTCATACAAACACTCCCCCGTCCCTAAAATCACTCTGATTTTACGCATATTTTCGGCAGGAACAATCCAACTTCGACGATTTTTTACCCTACCATTTCAACGATCCATGACATTGTACCATAGATTAGAATATCGTAGAGAAAGCAGAAGCGTATGATAAACGATGATCACTTTCTCAGTTGTTGAACAGCAAAATTTATTCAGTAAAAACAAAAGTGATAATGCCATTGTATTTTTTTCAACTTGGTCTTCTTCATCTATCCATGACTTGAATTGTTCCATGATTATATGTCAGTTGGTATACGAATTCATTCAACAATCTCTTTTGGCTTTCAAAATGAAATTTGATCGCATCATTATTTCTCAACGATCGATTTACGTCAACACAGAAAGCGTCTTGCGTGTCATGACGTTGAATTAGAGCATATATACATACAAGTAAAGCCGTGAAATGAAGAACGTCGTAAGCTATTTCTCGAGCGGCCCATTCTGCAGTAAATACGTACATGAATACACACACACTTTCACCCCAGTATCTGTTATCACTGTCTGAAAATCAAACGGAACACGTGAGGTCAAGGCAGGCCATGTCGAAGCCACGCAACCGCATACTTATTCTGTTACTACTGAGAGAGCGTCAGGGAAATAATACCTATATGTTGGCCTATCGTCTAGTAGTAACAGTTAGTGGAGTAAGACTGAGCGGCAGCCGCAGCTTTGTGTGTTGGCGCGATGGACGCGAGGTCACCTCGAGCTCTCGGACGTCGCGTCGCTTCCTTCCGATAACAAACGACCGGTATGCACGCTCGCGCGAGTTCTTATTATATACATACATGTAAGTACACACGAATTACTTCCAGTACTACATCGTCTAATCTTGCAAGTTTTATCATCAGATGTAAGATTGAAGGTATCCTTTATTCTCTGACATAACATCCCACGAATGAGAACTTCAAGACCACATTTGCGAAATACGTTATATGAATTATTTTGAGAGTAACTCATCAAAAGTTCCATATGAGGCTTCATTCATGATTGACTAGGGGAATGGGTCATGAAAATTCTAAGGAAGATTGGAATAATTTTGGTATTTATTCTCATGCTGATGAGCTGTTGGACTTGCTCAATTTTATCGGCTGTTGTGGTACTATACATTGAAAGAAATAACTCGAATAAGCATCTGTACATTGTGTGATATATGAAGACGTACTTCACCCTCAATTCAGCGAAAATACTACCTCGCTCTTCGCACATCCCTATAAGCAGTTGTCGTCAAGCAACGCCGAGTCACGAATTCGAAAAGGGAAACAGAATAAAAGAAATATGAACAAGAGTGAACATCCCCGTATCTATAATATACCTAT
>JABMBR010005622.1:0-14399 GCA_018881525.1 Meteorus sp. PSUC_FEM 10030008
TATAAATAAAAATATATATCTATGCACACGTGGTTATATATTTAGCCTTGCTTTTATATATATGCACACCATACGAGAAATATATTCTGACATCCGGAAAGGCGAGAGATGATCTAGGTTTTTCCATCCGTATGTTTCTATGATGATAGAATTAGGTTTATTCATTTATTTAATTGTTTTTCATTTGTTTGACTTTTTTCATTTTCTCTATCTTATTCTGACAAATATGTGAGAGAGAATGATTTTTTGACTATGTGCACATTATAAAGATGCGAGTGAGTTTTATTTTTGTTTATTCATAGTGGGAAATGGAATGCTATGTATGTGCTTATTTATGGTGGTGTATGTAGATGAAAACAGAAAGAAATTTCATATTTTTGCTACTTATTAGAAAGAATTTCTTTTCAGTTTCTCACTTCTTTTTTTATTTATTATCTGTGCATGAAGTGGTCTTATTTGGTATGGTTGAGGAAATAGTAAAAGTGAATTTGGGACAGTTTGGATGAAGATGTTGGTTATCAGAGGTGTAAGGGAATTATGGGAATGCAGAAATAATTGTGCAGTATTCGTTGATTGATGTGTGTATGACTATTCGAAATCATTAACCATGGAAAATAAATTCAAAGAAATAGAAACTGCATGACAAACCTCAGAATTTTTTCAAATTCATGCTAGTCTGCATTCAACTGTGTTCATGTGTATGAAAAAATTTTATTTTCCATATTTTGCGATGTTGTTATCATTCTTTGCATCATCTTTTTCCTTTCTGTTTCTTTTCTAGGACACTTTCCTGTTAGAGACTCCTGGCGGTGGTGGTTATGGAACTTCTGGTATGAGAAAATCGATTGAAAATGATAGCACGAAGACATTCATGGAACGTGGTAGTGTTTACGAATATCGAATGGCACAAGAATCAGTTTGATGAAAAAATTATATCATTTATAGATATTCGGTATTAATTTCATGATTTTTAGCTTTTATAGCATTCCAACTGAATATTTCTGAAATTATATTAATTATTTTATGATGTGGTTTGTATATACAGATGTGTTGATATTTATTGTGAAATATTTTATTCATTCATCTGCAATAAAAATTGAGACACAAAAGTTGGTGGTGTAAAAATAGAAAAATGTTTCAATACTTTCCACACCTGTTGCTTCGTCATAGTTTATTTGTTTCGTTTAATTATTTCATCACGATCTCAATATCATGTTAATCGAGACGTGAAACAAAATTTGAATAATTGGGTTATCATAAATGAACAACACACACATACACACAGTGGCGTAATTTCATTTTAAATAATTCACCGCGTCATACGGTCAAACATTGCAACGGTTCAAGCTAATAGCCCAATGTTTTTGCGCATTAAATTGACAATTTCCATTTAACACTGCGATATATGTGTATAGATATAGATATCCATGCACCCCATTAATTCACCGTCATGCACAGCCACTTGGTCGTTAAATCAAATTAAATGCACGATATTACCTTCTTATGATGAAATTAAATTATAAATCAATAAATGGGAATGTAATTTTCATTTCCGGTAAAAGATGATTTCACATTCACAGAAATTCTCAATATTTATTGGAGAATTATTGGTGATCGAGTATTAAATTTGAAATAGGAATTTATGAATTCAAGTTGCAATTGATCGAACGAATATCGTTGGTGAGCTTTATCTACAGAATATTTTTATTGTTACTTAAACACAATTTTATAGGAATTCCAATAGAATTTTTTTTCATCAAAGGACACTCCAATATTGGAATTGAGTTTTCGAGAATAACCACTCGAGTAAAATGTGTGGCTTGTCAAATTGAAGTATGTGGTAGTGAACATACTCCTGTTAACTTCGTTCAGTACAAGGGAAGTCGATTAAAATTTCTTTTTCATTATAATTTCTTTTTGAGAACTGAATCAGGGAGGAATAACTCACATTGCAATATTTGTCATCCCTTTCCAACTGGACGAACCATTTATTTCGATCTATAATGTCCATACTATTCATAGAAATGTTTTCATAAAAAATACATTTTCCGAATAGATTAAAAGTCATGATAGAAAGAACTGTCGATTTACAGAAAGTTGGTGGTTTATACCAATTTCATGGTTACTAAACTCGAAATTGCAGATATTTTATCAACTTGTGGTGTTATTCAGTTATGAAGCGGTGCGAATCTGATTATGGTCAATATTATGCTTGCTTCAATGAAGAATAATTAATTATAGAATTGGTTCGAACAATTCTAGATAAACCGGCTCAGTAAGTATCAAAATCATATCTATCACTCATTATTCCATGAATATTGAATAATAAACATTATATAACTGATCAATTCAATTAAATTCGTTAATTATGAAGTCACCAATATATCTAGTCACAACAATTCCAATATTTAGGATATTCCACGGTGTTGCGATGACCCGCCGAATCCACATCAGATTGATAATGACGATAATCATGCTGATGAAATTGAATATTACAGTTCAGATTTTTCACCAGTTGGAAGATACGATTTATCGATATTATGATTGGAAAATTATGTGATGATCCATTGCATGAACGTAATGAAATACCCAGGTTTAACAGTTGTGGGAATGATGAAATGTTGGAAATTCATCACCCTGGAATGGAAACCCACGTGAATCATTACGTTCAATGTGAAATTAATGAATATGACAATTAACATGCAAATCCCATTTGTATCCACGACGAGAAACCTTCAGTGAAAATCGGAAGACTGTCTAAGGATTGACAGATGATTCGAAAAATCAATCAATTGAATGAAGAAGACAGGGCTAGTTCAGACGATAGCGAATGCGTTTGTGAAAATTACTACGCAAAAATGTTATTGAGTAATTGTATTTCAGGCTGTTCACATCCTGAAATACAATTAATGCCACCACCATGAAGAAATAAAATGGTAAATAAAATAAATGTATCACCAAAAAGTCAAAGTGGTGCCGGTGGCTGTCCGGAAATCGATATCAGATTGGAAGATATATTCATGAGGATAAAATAAAATAAATAAATAAACCAACGAAAAACAAAACGGCATAAGAGACGGAAAAGAAAAATGACTTGAGATGTAAAGGATGTACTCTCAATACTCTTTCATATATCCTTCGGCAATGTAAGCCTCGACATCTATCTCGGTAAAATAAATCGTACTTATATCTCATACGTAAACCGCAAACAAAATGGTAACTTGTCTCATTTTTCCATATATATTCATGCCAGAGTGAATGTAGATGTACTCGTACATCACATTGGATGTATACAGCAATTTCCATTGAATCAATGTGTATTGGATATATCGCTCAACGCTTTTTCACTTGTATATGAAAATATCTACGGAATACATTTTGTGCATCGTTGTATATTTGTTCAGATATTCTTCAGATGAAACAATGAAAAAGAGAAAACATTGGAACATCAAATAATGTGGATAAATATGCGGAAAAGATACTCAAATATGAAAAATGCAAAGGAATGATATTGGTGACAATTTATTTATAGCTATTAACATTTTTGTTTCGGACGAGCAGGGGAAAATGAAAATTTTCTATGTGAAGTATATAGGAATAATTTACTCATTGATTTTGTCTGATTCTTATTGAATTGGAAATGAACTTTCGATTATTCTCCAGAGTTTAGTATGTGAATGGTAAATTATTCTAGCAAAGTATTACCATTCACAATTTTTTCTTCACTTTTTATTCGGCATTGAATGTACAAATCTGAATTATCATTGGAATTTTTTTTTTGTTGGATTGAATATTGGAGAGAGAAAATTCTCGGATGGAATATTTTTGGTTTTCGTAGAGCTCATTCTCTTTAACTCTTTGTCACACTTCGATATCATACGGGTCGTGTGTCAATAATTTTCTAAAGGTTCCGAAAAATTTTTTATCTGTTGTATTGTGTCATAAATATTTCCATAACTGTTAAGTATGTCGGAAAATTAATGCAAGATCACAGCATCATTTTTCGAGTTCAAGTTACCCTTCACAGACACGGTTGAAGTGTAGAAATATTTGTCATTCAACAATTTTGTTTGCAAGCTTTTAATTCTTTCGTGTTCAATCATTCTCAAGTTTCCCACTTGATCATTCTCTATATTTCTTGCACTTTCTGTTGTTCTTTTTCCAATCCCACATTCTCCTCATGTTGCAAAGTAATATCGATCGTGACGTGGCAAAGAAAAACTTCAGCTTATTGCATTGAATTATTGTTAATGTTCTACATTTTTATTACTTCGCAATAGACCTCCAGAACATCCTTAATTTGTTTTTCAATATTTTGCAAACGATGAATAATCATCTTTGCAATCTTCATTCACGTTTCTTCACTTTTAATACACTGATCATCTGATACTTTTCATTGTGTTCTTAATCATAAATTTTATCCATTTCTCATGAGAGAATAAATTACAATCGAAAATCGCAGATGTTCTTGAATTCAATACAAATAGAAAATATTCCATTTCGAGCAACAATGGAAATTAATTACTGCGATAATTAGTGAACAGAGTGTTTTAATGAATGCAACTCGATAAATCGCATGAAATTAAAGTGGAAATAAGAAAAACAATTTAGCTGACAACAATAAGAATGACCGCCAAATAATTCTGAACAAAGCGACAGATTAATATTTTTAATAAAGTTGTATTCACAAAGTAACATAGTCCATGAGTCAACAATTACTCAAATTAAATTTTTACTTAGATGACACAAGTAATATGAAAATATGAAATCCGAATTTAATTAAATTAAATAGAACAAACATTCTCATGAGGAATTCCAACTTCCCATTTTTAATGCAATAGTAATTGTGGAAAAATTTCTTTCACCACACATCACATTGTTTGTACAAAAAAAAAATAACCTTTCATAGTGATGATGACAGATACGAGAGCACTGTAGCTTGGAGTAATGTGTGCTTTGGGGTGTTTCACAACTGTCATGTATAACGACACAGAGCTCGTTCGTGATGAGCAACATGATAAGTGGTGACACACCCACACAATTGTCTCATTTTCATTGCTATACGCAGTCAAGTGGAAACTCAGTCACGCACGTTGTCGTGTGTAAGGACACCACAGCTTCGGGTAACAATTCATTGTGGGATGAAAATAATTTTAATGTAATGAGAGAGAATATGAACAATTGAAAAATGGAGAATTTTGTCATTTTTCACTAATTTGTTGAAGCAACGCTTCGAGTCATTCGAGAGGTTGCGGATGAAATTCCGAGGTTTGAAGATAGTTGGTTGTAGTTCCTTAAGATTGTGCAGCGTTATGCCTTCCTCAGTGAAGTTATTGGATAGTCAGCTTCTAGATAACTGTTCTGAAACTATATTTGCTATAGTCATTATCTTACATTATGCATGAGGGTAATAATTATGCTATTATAATTCATAATCAATTGCTAATCTATTTTATATTCGATTCTGTAGTTGAACATGTTGGGAATTTAATTTGTGTTAGGGTACATTGGAGTTTTTGTTCCTTTGTTTCATGTCTGGATAATTCAATGTTGGAAGGTTTTAACTGGTGACATGTCATTGATCGTTGGATATTGTTTCAGGAAACATCATGAAATGATTAAATTTTGATGATGTTCGTCCATGTCATAGATGGAAGAATTGACTCCAGATTCTAGTCAACAGCCAATTTAAATATGGAGAACTGTCAAGAAGTCTTGAGAACAACTTCTGTTATAAAATGGAAATTAACATACTGAGTTTTGTTGAATTGTCCTCCTGAGTTTCTTTCTTTTATGAATCGGTACGTGAAGAAAAGTAGTTGGTGAGTACATTCAAAAATGGAATGGCAGTTAAAGTTTAATATGTAACTTTGAGTAAATATCACTGGATGTAATACTGTGATATTATACCTTCAGATGTGATGTGGCTTATTTGAATTTCAGAGTGATCAAAAGAACGAAAATGACAGTGAAGTTTGAAAGCGAAAAATCCATGGAGTGACATGATTGTGGATTTTATCATGGTGTTATGCAGGTACTTTGCACTTTGTCGAGTGACACTTCTATTCCACTTTCACTCTCTCACTTCGTTCTTCTTCCTCACCCCATTTTCCTCATCCCTTGCCCACTCGGAAGTCACCAACTGCGTCCTGCTGGAAACTTCTGATTCGGTGACATCCTCGCTGAGAACAATTATTAGTCGCAAAAAAGTTGGAAAAAGGAGTGAAAAAAAAATTATTTATCTCGGAGTGATGCACTTTAAAAACTGTCAACTGAAATGGATTTTTAGAAATGGATAATTTCACAAGGAACAATTAAAAATTCGGGTTATTATGGAAATTGGTTTTTTTATACTGAAATTTGTCTACTGAAAGGATAGAGAGATTTATTCAATTTTTATGATGGTGCAATTAATTTAGTTCATTATTTCGGACTATTTTGAGATTAAATTAATTATAAATCGGGTTAAACTCATTTGGGAAAGGATGAAAGAGAACAAAACGTTTTGTTTTTCAGAGGATAGAATGAGAGGTAAAAGTGAATGATAAAACAAAATCTTCTCAAGATGTCCAGAGTGAACATCACATTATGAGTTTCTGTCTCTATAATCCCCAAAATAACGAACAATTCCCCATAGACAACTCAACATAAATCTATCTGAATTGTCCCAGTGAATTCCGTCATCTCAGCAAAATTTATGACAAAATATAGAAAACATGTTTCTACTGATGTAAATACACGACTTTATGTATTTTTTTTTTCATGGGAAAATGTCACATCTCATTTTGATCATTGGAAATTATGACAAATTTGTTTCTCTTAAGTAGAATTAATTTTCCTACGAATTTATATCGGTTCACGAACTACTGCTCAAATTCCTACAACAGCAAATGTTTAACTTGGTATGCCATTTTGATGTTGATATATAAACATTAAATTTAATATTTACAAACAAAGTCGCAAAGTTTGTTCAGTGTTGTTACAAATCAACACACATTTTATATACATTTATGTGTGATTAAATGGGAGATACACTGCTTTCATCCGGTCTACAACAGTAATTACTAATTACCAACTCATGGCACGTTTGCCTACGGATATTTACCACCGGATATTAAGAGACGCATTGAATCGCAATGGATTTCACGCCAAGATCTGGATATAGCTAGTGGACATGCTTCTCCATTTTCGGCAAATTATCAACTCATCGAATTCATGAACGTACAAAACAGCGATGTGGAATAAATTCCAGTGAAGTCTTCAATGATTGAATTGTACAATTGAAATCATCAAATTCAATTTTACAAAGTCATCTTCATTCTGCGAAAAATCTTTCACAATCTCAAGAAGTTTTGTGATGATATTTCCATGAATTGTCTGGTCAGGACGAAAAAATCCAGAGGAAAAAAGTGGATGGCTTCACAAAATATCAGTTTCACATCCTGAATGTTTCCAATCGCATAGTTGCCAGGGAAAAATATTGCTCCATGAATTATTAAAATAATTCCGAGTATTCGACTTCATCTGTGTCATCATCAATAGTATAAAAGATTTCATAGCGATGTAATCCAAGCTTGAAATCTTTCCCTGATGTCAGTTGCAATTCAGTTCGATGTTATTGTGCTCGTTACGCAAGTTAATTGATCCAATGAAGATATTGGAAGCAAACAATATTCGACGATACAGACGTTTTTTCTGTGTTAGCGCATTTCGTGATTTTCCTTTTGATCATCAACGTCTCTCAGTTCCGGTTGTTCGTCGCTTTCGAATCATTGCGGATATGCGAACCCGAGAGTGATTCAACATTGGATCCTTTTGAAGTGAACGTTCCCTCATGGTTTCAGTGTAGCAATATTATTCTACGTTTAATGAGCTTCGTGTACATAGTTGAATCTACTTTCACACTGTCACCATTAAACGGAACTACAGTTTCGGCAAACACACAATTTTAAATTCACTCGAACGATCATGTTTGATTCATGGGCAATTCGTTAATGAGAAGAGTGGGAAATGTTTTCCTCGTTTTCAACTTTTGTTCTAATTTTGTTCTATGACAATCAAGATGTGAAACTATCGATGAATTTTCTTGTTTGTATACAGATGAATACATCGGTGACATCTTTTGGAATTGAGAATGCATCCAGAGAAACAAATGATGACATCTGTATCTGTTTATTATTCATATTGAATATTCAGAGAAATCTTCGTTCTAAATATTGTGAATTTTTAATATGACTGCACAAGTATCGATTCAAGTCTTAATGGTTACGATAAATGAATGCGCACATATGCACAGTTGCACTGAGGATTACTGTTAGGAATAAGTTGAAGTTATTAAATCCGGTCGATAATTGTGCTCTAGTGTGTGTGTATTATAATGGAAACTGGTGGTGTTCATTACTGGTGAAATTATTCTACTTCATTGCACCATCACGAATGTCCCCATAATTCTATGGGTTATTGCATTCATCTTATTTTCGAATTGTTTATATCAAATCGAATCTTTGAGATCAGAAACTATGAAAAATTCTGGTCGTGATTAATTATTTCATGGATGGAGAAAACAATTTCTGCAATCATCAGTTTTTTATCGTGATGATGATGTCTGTAATTTTCGTTAAATATTATTCTTTGATTGTCTTGTTAGATGGATAATGAATAGAGGGAGATCACTTACGATTGGATCCAATCATTGACAGAATTTATTCAACCAATGAATACACTTTTGTACATCTGTTTGTTATCATGGCCTACTGATGAGACATTGAGGTGAATGCAACCATAATTTCTATTGTATAAAAACAGCGAAATATATAACTGCTGAAAGCTGTTTCTGGTCATGTTCCTACACATGAAAAATGAATATCGATTTAGTTTTATTTTCTCACTCAAACACGACATTATTAAAATCTGAATTTTCTCCAAGTCCATTTTCCATGTTGACATCTACCATTTCGTTTGACAACATAATGTCGAGGTTTTTTTCTTTATTTTCTTCTTTATTTCTTTCAAGAGATCACACTTCTCACTTGTTATAAAATGATTGATTTTGTGAGATTATTTTCTTCGTTGTTTTATTGCAATTGATGTTTCCACACATTATTTCGATATTGTTTGAAATGCTCATCTTTGTCCATCTGTAACAGAATTTGTAGTTGATTACATATATTTATTAATTATTCTTTTAGTTGATATTTCAAATAGAAATTGGTGCACTGTTGTGAAAATACATGTTGGTATTTTCGGAACATCGTAAGAAAAAGGAAATATTGGGTTATTAATGCGGAAATGGGACTCTTGGTTGTTGATAGAAGGAAGCGTAGACGTCAGCGGGCAACGTCTACTATATATAATACAGTAAAAGTAGTAGAGTGGCAAAGTGGTCGAGCGGTAAGGTGACTTGTTCGTAAACTTCATTTATCTTTCTTCATTTTTTCCTATTTTTCCATCACTTTTACGGTTTCCTCTTCTCATTTTTTTCTCTATCTTATTTTCAACGTTCATGATTTTCTACCCATCATCGAAGTTGTACTCCATCTTCTACTTATGTATTGGTGTACTATGCGATGGTGAGGATATGACCGCACTTGAAAGGCAAAAAAAGTCAATTGCAGGTCAATCGATATTTTCTATACAAAATTTCATTTCATTTCTCATTCACTTATTCATCATTTCCTATTTCTTTCGTTTCATTTCATACATTTATTCATTCATTTTTTCATCGTTTATAAGAAATGAAATAACTGATCCAAGTAATATTGATAATCGTTTACCATTTTCACAATTCTGAAACTGTAATGGTTTCATAGTCATGAATTTCTATGGATTTATGTCCTACTGAATTTATTGATCAAAGGACGACTTTGATGTTTGAAGAAATTTAGCGACAATTGAAAATTTTTTGTTAGAATATATAAAAAAGAAAAAATGAAAAATGATGGAGAGCACAAAAGAATTTGTTAATTCACTGTGAATGCATTGATGAGATTTTAGTTGCTCACAAACTCTCGTCGAGTTATTTGTTAGTTGGAATTCAATTGTTCATCATTCATTTTCCACAATAACTAATTCAGATAATTTAAATAAATTTTCAAGTAGAATTATTGAAATAATTTGGTTGAAATTTATTACAAAAGTTTCATGCTCAACCAGTACATCGGACAATGTGAATTTGCAAACAATTATAAATCTGATATATACTAAGACGTTTTGTTATCTTACAGGCTTAACACTCTCTCATACACATTAGTCAGTGGCTGGAGGGAATAGTTCAGTATATATAGATATATAAACACGATGGATAAATCTCATTTGATAAAGTTTGTGTGACAAGCGCACATCAACGAGAGATGCTTGAATTCAAAATGAATCCACCAGTTTAACGGATTATCCCTATTTACTGTCAAGAATAAGATGAATTCAAGTATGCATTGTTGGCAGTTGACAGCGAAGCAACTTCAATCCAATTTCATTTCACGTTGGGAAAAAATTAACGAAGATCAATTTATTTATCAATTTGACTATGTTCTATCACAATTGCCAATCACTTCTAAGCATTTAAGAATTTTCTGAACGAAAAATTCTTCTCGTTCGTTATTGAAGTCATAAGACCGAATATAATAAAAATATTCTCTACATCTCACACGAACATCAGTCAGTTATTGGTCCAGTTTTTTCAATGATATGCGTACTAGAAATATAAAAATGTACTCACATAGATACTCGTCATCTCAATGGCGCAGATAAATTATCTTCAGTCGAGGACGAGTCATAAAATATGATCTCATCTCTTGCTGAGTATTTTGCAATGGTATCCCAACCATGTCACGTCACACCCTGATGCTGTTTGCTCTCCTGAAATGCCATTTATATACATGTATATGTACAGGGTTGTGTATTCGTTGGTGCATTTGTGTATTTATGTGTGTGCATTTATTTGCAAGCGCATTTTCAGAATTAAATCGTGAAATTCCTTATTGACATATTTGATGACTGCTCATTTGGTTATGGTGATTATTTTGATCAATTTGCAAAACTTATGTTTGCGTAAAGCTGTTCCATTTTTCATTTATTTCAAATCGATAAAAGAGAAAGTTATTGGAATGTGATTTTATTTTCCATCTGTGCAACTTGAATATTTTTTTATTGGTTAATGTGGAGAAAGAGTGAAATTGTTGTGTCATCTTGAACGATTAGATTTCAAATGAAGCGTTGGAAGATCAATATGTCGTTGCCGTCTTATTATGTATTGTCATATTGACAATATTATTCACTTCAATATCAATTTATTCTCTGGACTTTTTATCAATAAATAAAAAAAATTGATAGCGGTCATGGATATCGTTATGAATTATTGCGATTTTGTTTGGTGTTATTAAAATTCTGGGGAAATCGATCAAATGTATCTCATGATTATCAAAAAGTGAAGAACATTTTTTTTTTTTCACAATAATAACGATAGTCCACATGAAAAATTTTCATCATCTGAATTGTTTAAATTTGAACTTGAACAAGGGATTTTTCTGGATATATTTTTGGTTTATCATTTTCATTCTAGTTAACAAATGTTGTTTGATGAATGGAAATATAAAGGAACAAAAGTGAACATATTCGCACATTTCTTCTCATTTTTCTATTAGCTCGAAATTATCCTCCGATAACGTTCTTGTGAATTTTCCTGGTACTCGATGCACTACATAACATTGAAGAGCCATAATCGTTTCCTTCACGGACGTTTTAATAGATGTCAATAACATGCTACATGGAGGAAATAATAACAAGTTCATGTCAACAGTAATAACGCGAGTAAATTGCATTTTTTTCTCATTTTCTATTTTCAATATAACCCCGTTCATTGATTCCTTTCATGAGCAACAATTTCTTGAACATAACTGACGTTATAGAGTCCATATCAATAATAAATGAAATCTTGATTGAAAATTTTTATTTTTATTCTCTTCTCTCTTGCATGAGATGAATGATAAAAAATTTACTGCAACTGATGGGAAATTGAGCTTTTTTCATTTTTCTAATAAATTCAACTGTGTCACTAGTAGGATAAAGGAATAAATGTCATCTTCAGATCAGTCGTTTCGTACTTTCTAATATCAAATCTGCAAAATAGAAAAACCAAGGACTCATGTCAACTCCAGTAATGACATTCATCGAATTTAATCGTTCGCTGTATTCCCGATCACAACAAATTGCAGAAATTTTGCTGGACTAGAATAATTCACCTTCTAGTCAACTCTACGAAAATGATCAACGAAATTCTTCACTAAAAGTTTTCTTTGTACAACGTTACAAATAAACTTTTCTTTCAATCATAAAAATTCCATCACATCATCACAATTTGACACTAACTCACTCAGTAAATGAACAAATTCCTCAAAATCTCTCACACTCATTTCCTTCATTTTTCAATGATACATTTGAAGTCAACATCGAATTCATTAGATAGAACCCACCGAAAAATTTTTCACAAAACATTTTCATTCAGGTTCCTCTTACAACAGTCAACTGGTAGTAAAGTGTTCCATTACGAAGGTGATATGGAAGACACGTTGCAGAATATGAGGTTGCTTGATCACATTTACCAAGTACACTCCCAATGTATTACACATATATATGACACTTGCAATATAACGATGGAACAAGTTTTAAACGCACCTGTGCATCGACGCTGGAGCTCCATTAAGTCTTTCGCTATACACGTATGCATATTTCTCACTGGTACGAGAGTTTCTCACACACCTATTCACTCACTCACACACGCACACAAACACAATCTATACTAGAAGTAATAAAACAGCCAACGTTGATTATTCAAAAGTTTCCGTACAATTATCCAGTGCGCGACTATTTAACCATAATAATAATTCATTGGAAATTATTCGCACATATACGAAATTAATTCAATTAAATGTGAATTAATATTCATTTGCATGTGGATTTTATTGTTTTTCTTCAACCAATGTTTGTATACATATGTGTAAGTATTCCATTTATATATACACCTGAAAAGATTTCTTTTATCAAAATTTCTTATTCAAACGCACAAGCTTTTGTTTCTCACCCCTCGGGGGACCCTCAGGTATTTATTACACCTGGGTGTACTACACGAAAAATAAAAAAAAAACACAAATTCTTTCTTCTTCCATATTTGTTTTTTGAATAAAACATTGTTTTATCATACATTAAAAAAGAATTGAAACAAAAGAAAATTGGCGAGAGAAAAGTGGTAGGAACAAATTATTGACAGAGTGTATGGAAAAAATATAAATCCAAGTTGGGGATCTTAAATTCCAACTACCCAATAGGGTTGTTAACAAACCCATATCGTTTTTTTTTCTTTCCATTGGCGTTGCCTCGGTTTTTATTTGTCGATCAAGCGTTATACAACTCGGAACGTGCGATCGCGTTTAACTTTCCCAGTTTATCCCGTTCTCATGTTACTCAGCGTCACTCTCTGGAATGGTTTTCTATGGCTATGGAACCATTGGGAGAACGTGTTCATATATAAAAATGTGATTTTGTGTATGTGTGTGTGTGTGTATGTGTGTATGTGTGTGTGAGGGGTTGGAAGGTAGAGCGAGAAAGAGTTACACCCAGCCTAGGTCGACATCCGTCGTTGAACGTACTTGCCCTTTTTTCTTGTAATTTTTTCTACCTCTCCTTTCACTTTTTTTTTTCCTTCTCCTTTTTATTTTCTACACCAGAAACGGCGTCCCCGGTGTCCTATTATTTCTATCTGTAATACCAACGTATAGACTCACACAATCGCACGTAGAATCTCTGTCGATCGTTGTGAGCTTTGCGGCCACATCGACGGAAAACGAGTCGAATTACGGCTGACAATTCGCCTTGGTAACCGCGATATTAACTTTTATAATAACAAAATACTACGTATGGTCGATCGTTATTAATCTGTTGTTTTGTTACTCTGTTGCAAGTGTTATGTCCAGCGAATTTTCTATCATTAAGTCAACATTCGTAACTTTCCTTTATCTACTTTTGATTAGTCTAACGGCCGTGAGAATTTCCGGTACTCTTCTCGAATCATCTCGCTTGCCTCAATATTTGAATAATGTTGGGGGCGATAGAAGAAATAATTTCGATAAGTGTCCCGCGATTCTACTCGAAGCCCGTGTATGTCAGATGCATTTTTCTGTGTAATGATAAGATTATACAATTTAGGGAGAATGCATCGGGCTTGTTCATAACCCCTCTATTTTTACAAGGTCATAATGAAAAGAATTCGTGGAAAGTCCCGAAAAACAGGGGATAATTTATCTAAAGTAAAGCCACGTAAAATAATTCTTCAAAATTCGATCAGAGGTGGAAAAATTGTATCACTAAAGAAATAAGAATAGAAATATTAAAATTACGCTAGGATAGAA
>JABMBR010005623.1:0-14389 GCA_018881525.1 Meteorus sp. PSUC_FEM 10030008
ACGTATATATATATATGTATAAAAATTTTATTTTCCTTCCGATGCGACCTGTATTTAGGAATTTAATATCTCGGATTCATTTTCATGATTTATTAGAGTAAAGCGATTGTGGAGGAGGGTGGAAATGGCACAAGGGAGTGCGACGAGTAATGGCTATTTTATCGTTATTGGAGTTATATGTAAGATATATTGATTTTTCAGACAATTCGTTTTACTGTAACAAGATTTTATTTTTATTTGCCATTTTTATTATCTCTTATTAGTTTTTTTTTTTTTTTCACAGAGAAGAGAAATACTTTGTTGCTTTTTTTTCGTAAATCATGCAGAAATGTCGAACACTAAATGTCATTATTTTTTATATTGAATTTTTCTTTTGGTTCACTCTTCATATTTTATTTGGATTGATGAAATAAAGATTTTATTGGAATATTCGGAGGAAGCAGCGAGGGCAAGTATAGAGGATGAGAAATAAGTTGTGAGCTTCATTAAATTCCAACGTGGAATATTCCTCATTTCTTTCTCTCGCAATTTTTCCTTTCGCATAATTCATCGATAAAAATTATGGAATATTGAATATGTTCGTGAATAATTAATTATACGTTGGAATTTTAGCATGCGTTATTATTGTTGAATATGTGTGAAATATAATTTTGTATTCCTTCTTTTTCAACCTGTTTCATAGCACATTTGCGTAATTTATAAAAATCATTAGGCATTACATTGGATAAAAATGGAAAAGAATTTTCTTTATAGACATGATATTTAATACTACTGCGATGTACAGACAATAAACGAATAGCATGAAGATTTATTATGGTAATACAATGAATTTCCTGAGTCTGCACATAACAAACAACGGTGAAATATATGATTAATGCCTTTATCATCACTTTTCTCTTCCTGTTCTTCTATTTAATTCAACTCCATTCCTTCTCTTTTTTTTTTTCACGTTCATTTTAAATAGTCAAGGCTTTATTGAAAGTAGCTCAGAGGAATAATACGATATTCTACACGAAAAGAATATTGTATTAAGATGAAATTTTTTATTTTATTCTGATATATATCCATATAGAAGAGCAGTAAAAGTTTCATGTGGAATATGCAAAGGAGCAAAGTACCATTGACAAAATTCATTTTTTTATATCTCAACCTTTTCAAGGCACATCAGTGAAATGTAAAGGTTCATTAATATGCTTTGGATATAAAGAGTGACTTGATTATTCCAAAACAGTCATATTTCTCTCCGCCAATTTTAATATTCATTATCAATAACAACAAACAAATATTGTGTCATATGCAATAATTATTTCCTTGTAGCAAAATTCCACATTGTCCCAATACTCTCTCATCTATACTGCACCATAGAATTCAATCGAAAATATTTTACATAGACTTTTTTTTGTATTTTATTATTATTATTATTTCTTCATTTGTTGCTGTTGGGTTATTATATAGTTTTGACACTGAATCAACTAACCGTTAGGCCGTATATTATACATAAATGCTGATAAACTATTTGCTGTGAGTATTCAAGATTTATTCTCATCACTTGTCGTGGTTTATCATTTTAATTGTTTTATACTTTGGTTGTATATATTTTTTTTTTCATTAAATCGCCAAAAATTTTTCAACGATATACGAAAGATTTATTGAGTATATCCATCATATGAGTTAGAGATTGATGACCAAAAGGGTATACACGATTTAATATTTAATATTTCTGTTGTGAGAAACTAATTGTAGGAGAACAAAATTACTTTGGAGTTTGTTGACTAATATTATTTTTCATTTTTTACTTTCGCACCACAGGACTAAACGACGACATAACTAACAGTATTCATTTAGTAACAATGTTAAACAAGAAATCCAAATGGTTCTTCATATTTTTGTTCATTTTTTTTTCTCATAGTTATACAAATATTAATTTAATTCCAATTAATTTCACTTATGATTAGTCATGAAAAAAAGCTCTAAATGTTTTCTCTTTTTTATTTATTTAATCTCTTTCTTGATCTAAATAATTCGAAACGGCGCTGTTGCGCTCAGCTACTTTCACTGAATTTTCATGTAAGTTCGTTTATTTATCATCATTGATTGCATTATTATTTTGTTTCGTTTTTTTTTTCTTTGTTCGTTCCATTAAATCTGTTTATTATGATTTCAGTCATTGGCAAAAAATTGTCATCTTTACATTTTTCATTTTTCTCTATTATTCACGTTTTTTCTGTGAATTGTAAGCTCCAATTTTATTTGAAGACCCAAAATCAGAATATATGTTAAATGTAATGTTATTAAATTGTCTTTTTTAAAAAATCGTCTTGGTCAGAGTGTTCATGACACCGTGTAAATATATTAATTATTATTGGTATCAACTACATTGGATTGAAGAAGAAAATGAATAAAAAAATTGATAAATTAATAAATTCATTTATGAATTAATAAATGATCCATCTCGTAAACATATCAGTTGTGATGATACCTTGGAGAATTGCATTTTCACTAATTGATTATCGTTGGAATAAATCATTTGATGTTTCTTGGTGATTGCCATTAAACATAAATATTATTCTGTATTATTTTTTCATCATTAAACGAGACTGTAGATTTATTCACTAAATCCAAATGTGGACGGCTAATTACGGTATATAAAATGAGTAATTATGAATATTTTCTTCATTGTAAAAGCTCAAGGAAAAAATTGTTCTTCGATGAAAGCCCAAATATTTATATTGATATTATCAAGTGATATTAATTCAAGTTTAAGTATAATCAATTGTTGCTATTTTTCAATTAATTATTCTGCCATCCACTTTAAATAATCAGCAAGTTATTCATGTTTTTCTAACGAATTTAATATAATTGAATTATTGCATGTATATATAGTTAATAATTATTATCATTAATATTATTTGTCAGATTTAAATTGGTAAATCTAACAAACAAAAAAATGTTTGTGATCAACATTTTCTTTTTATTCTCATTATGTTTTGTTCTTATTTTTTTAATATATTATCCAACTCAGAAATGACATTCTGAGAACAATCACCACTCAGAAACGTCACGATATTCTCGATTAGCAAAAAAGACGCAAAAATCCTAGGCTGAATGTTGAGCAACTTCTTTTTATGTTTTATTCTATGTAGAAACAAGATTTCTACATAAAATTCTTTGTTAAACTTTTTCCATCTCGTTTTCTAAAACTCTTGGAAGGAAATAAAAGCTAAATGACGATGCGACTGCAATATCGATCGCATTCAATTAATGTGGAAGTGTCTAATTGTCTATCTTTTTTTGTTTCTAAAGAATTCATGAGAAATAGGGAAGACATTAAATATATAACTCTACAATGTATTTAATAATGCTGAATATTTTCTGAAGTTGTACATCTTCATGTTCACTAATAAGCCACAATTAGTTATGAATTTTCAATAATGAAATGCGTTGAAGAAAATTAATTAACATAACATTGATTTATCATTCAGTGAACAGTTTGGTTCATTTATCTTTGTTTTCTCATTCAGATTTTTTTTCACAATCATTTCAACTATGAGAATAAAATTCATCCATAACAAAATGAACGATATATCTTTGGAATTGAATTCATGCATACATTGTAAATAAAATTCGAAGAACAAATCTAATTCAACATAGTTAAACTCAGAAAATTCTCATCATACAAAAATAACAATTACACGAATAATGATGGGAAATAATGAAAAATGTTTGAAAAATTGTCAACTATCAAATGCTACAATGAACAGTAATTCAATTTATTTTGTTCTTTTGTTTCTTTTTTTATCTAGCTAGCCATTCTAAACACATGCTTCATCATAATCATCGTCATCATAATCATCATCATTATCATCATCAAGAATACAAAACATACTTCCATTCAAAAACTGATGTATTGTTTTTTTTGTATTGCATTATTATTATGTTTATGTGTTTGTCCAAACCTCCATTTGCTGAATTTTAATGATCATTTCTGTTTTTTTATGCGTCTTAACAATACATGATGGAGATAAAATGAAAAAAAAATGTGATAAAGTAAAATAAGGATCACAACTGCGCGATAATCCGGATGAAAAAAGCCTGAGAAGCCGGAAGTACAATGCAATCTCTTGTGTGATTATCATGGAACGTCTCTGTATGTGTAATGCGGATGTCTGTATGTTGGAGTGTACATGAGTGAGCTTTAGTCCCCTCTTTTTCCATTTCAATGTTTGTTCTTTTTGTTTCAATTTTAAAATAGCAAAAATGAAACTCGTGTACGTCGCGTATCCCCTTTGGCCCTTCGGGCCATACCAAACTGTCAGACAGACGGATCGCTGCCGGGTGCTGAGCCCGTCTTGCTTCCATCAGCTCCAACGCCAGTGCCATCGCCATCAGCGCCAGCATTGTCTCCACCTCTGTATGGCGAACCACCGGCACCGCGGGCTGACAAGCCGCGGAAATCCAGGTTGTACTGAAATGGTTTTTTTCATTTTTATATATTATTCCATCCCACTTTTCTCTCTCCGCCATTCATTTCATCTCCTCCTCTTTCGTGTAATTATTTATTTACTTTTTTTTTTGGGGGACATTAATTGAACTGCAATGAGTTGCTCACCTTTGTGGCGCACTCAAAGCACGTCGTAACAACTTTTGATATAACATTCATCAAATTTTTTGTCTCTTGAATGACATTGTCAACTTTAGTAAATGTTGCTGCTTTTCCAACTGTTGGATTTTTAACTGTGAATTGTAATTGCTGTACGTATGTTGGTACACGATCCAAATTTTCCAATAAATCTTTTTTATTCGGTCCACCTGGTACTTGATAACTAAATTGTCTAACGACTTTGTACAATCTATTCGCCTCTTCGGCAAAATATTCAGCTTGTGTAAATAGATCTTGCGTTGTTTTAAGTGCACCTTCACCACGAGTAAATTGATACATGGAAAAGGCCATGGAAGACATATTTTTTGCCCTTTTAACGATGTCATTATTCTCCTCTAATGCTGAACCACTTTCTTGCCATTTTTCTGTTTCCGCATCCATTTCGGATGTTATTAATTTCATTTCTAATCCGGCTTTGGCTATTTTTGCTTGCTCTTCACTGTCCAGTCGAACTGGTTTCAATGGTTTGCTCGTAGTTCCATGTTTCTGGAATAATTCGAATTGTTACAGTTAAAATACCATGGAACAAAACATCAGTTCATCAGGATTTATCATCTCGTTTGTGTGTACTTACGCCTGGCCTCGGTAATGACATATAAACTTGTTTCTCTGGACGACTCTGGCACAATTCTAAAACATCTTTGGCCACTGTCGTTACATCCGACATGAGCCACTGCCACATATCAGCAAACACTTCAAGATTTTCCTTTGCTATTTTACTTGTTGGATATCTAGCTAGTGTATGTGCAGCTGTCACAACTTGTGGTCCATATATCCTCAAATTTATCTCTGTAAACTTTGCGGAGACTTGAAGTGATTCTGATAATGCGATGTGTCTGAGAAGTTTGCAAACCTGAATCATAAAAGCGAAACGAGATTCAATAAATTGAAGTCATAAAGAAGTAGGAACATATGATACAGAATTGTAAAACTTACTTCGAGTATGTGTTCAATGTATTCATGAAATCGATCGCTATTCTCTTGCAATCTGTCAATTTCACTTGCTAATGCGAGATTCCTAATTGTTGATACTAATTCTTGTCCAGCTTTTGTTACTTGTCCCAAATCACCAGCTTGTTCCATTGTCGTTGTTGCTAATTGCTGACGTAAATCACGAGTTGATTTCAATACACCCAGCACTGCTTGATCCAGTTCAGTCGTTGGTGACCCTGTACCACCTTCATAATTTTGCTGAAACAATTTAATGAAATTCATTTCATAACTTGAATTAATTGAAAGATGTTGGGAACATTCTGGAGGAAACTTATAATCATTTCTATTAAAATTCTGTTCCTCTTTTCATATCAAACGCTGACAAAGGATGAATATGAAAATATTTCTCTTATAAAAGAAAACTGTTACTCTTGTTTTTTTTCTTGTGTAAAAATTCATATTAAAATCTCAGATTATTCGGCCTCTTAAGAACATACGAAATTTCTTTTCATCAGTGCACAAATTGAAAAAATAAATACCAAACAGATGATTATAAGCTTCTCAAAGCGTATCTCCGTGACAATTTTCTTTCAACACTCACCATGCTATTCCCAACTCTCAATAGCGTGTTAAGTTCTAATTTGGCACGATCGCAAAGAAGTAAAATATTTTCTCGATGCTCGTGACTTGTATAAGCGCTATCAGTGAAGTCTTGCGTTCTCTCAACAACAGTATCCAACGCTGATGTCAATGGATCTTTTGAACCTGGTACCATCATCGTCATTCTCGTTGTTTCAACCAATCGTTCGAAATGTTTCAATGCTGAGCACACAGTGCTGCTGTCCCAATCTTGTTGTTGAGGACTCTGTGAAAAGAAAAAATATGAAACAAACAAATTTCGAATTGAATTCAAACAGTTCATCATTGTCAATATTTTCTTATCACTTTATGAACAGAAATCAATTGGTAAATCAGATTACTTTGGGGTTTGTTTTACTTTCACAAAATGTGATCCGACTTATTGTTAACTTGGTATATTTCTGTTTAACTCTAATAAATTATTTTATATATAACTGCAAAGTTGAGATAGTGTGCTCTGTATTACAATGCACAACGTCGAAATCCTAAATTGTATCAGACAATATTTGAACAGTGAGTGAATACATAATAGGGATGTTGAAGAGAATGGCTGGAGAGCCATGGGGTGTGTCAGTAGAAGTGAACTGTTGAAATAACAAACCTGAGAGTTTGAATATGACTGAGATTCACTGCAATCAAGTACACCGTCCTTGACAACATAATGAATCAAGTCCATGGCTCTTCTCATTTGACAAAATACCGTGTCTCTATTTTCCTTTGCTGACGGACAATCGGGATGCCTCAAACAAGCTTTACTTGATGTTAACAGCATCATAGTACTTCGCTCAAGGACCTGTCTCGCCGCAGCCATTTGTGCTCGTCGCCTCTCATCTTTCAGGTCGTTCTATGAAAGTAAAATAGAGAGGAGATTTTTTTTCACACCCTTCACATTTATTTGTCACTTTTAATTTTATATTCGTCAGTCTGGTAGATATTGATCAGTGGAATTGTTGATTTTAATCAATTTTGGATTATTGTATGTGAATTTGTAGTTGATGGGAAGAATTTTAGTTAGGGGGTGGGGATTGTGATATGACAAGTGTTTGCATTTCAATGTATGCAGTTTGATCTTCATTTTATTCTTCAATTAATTCAATCCCATCTACGATTAATAATTGTTATTGATGTGAGAATGTGGATTTAATTGATAAGTAGAATATCAAAATGAAATTGCAGTTCATCCATATTTTACTATTCATAGGGGATTATTTCAACAGTAGATGGAATTCATCCCAAGATTCAATTAAGCAAGTTTGATTATGACTCTCATGAAATAATTGTTTCAATGGAAGATTATAATGTGTCGATAAAATCGATGGATAAATTTGTGAAAACGTGTTGGAATAAATTTTTGATCCCATGTCAAATATTTAATGTGAGATTATTTTTAATTTTATCTGTTTTCTTCATTCACTTACTTGTCTGTCACCAGTGAGATGTGCAAGCTCCACCATTTCTGCCCCGAATTGACTGAAAGCTTTTACAAATTCCGTAAAATTCGAAACACTTTCAAGACGTCCAAGACTACGTGCGACTTTATCTTTAGCTAAAAGCAATTGTTTCACCACGACAATGTCAGCGAGTAGTAAAACTCTTGTTACTGAACCTAGAAGACTTCGTGCAGCTCTTACAACAGATCCTCTGTCTGCTAAACTGTCTTCCATAGCACATTCGCATAATTTTTCTATTGCACCGCCTGGAAGAGAACAATACGAAACAAAAATTACAGAAATAGACAAAAAAAAAAAACATCTTGAATTTTTTCTTTTCTCAATCCTCATGATTAGAATATTTTCTCATGGCATTTTTAATTCCTTCTATTCACTGTTGTAAAACTAAAAATGTAGGGCATTTTTATTTTTACATTACCAGCAAGTCTTGCTTCTTTGCATGCCTCGTACATGGTCTGTTTGATTTCTGGATTGTCATCTGCAATTGTTTCTCCAACTGTTACAAATCTTTCGACGGCAAGATTTACTGCCTGGCCAACTCGTGCCACAGCTCGGAGACTTCTGTCCGAGCATAATGGTCGTTCACGGTGTGAGACGAGCGTGGAGATCTGAAGTCAAACAATTTTTATCGTCAATAAAAATGACAGTGTGAAAAAAAAAAAATTGGAACTATAACAGACGTAAAGTCTTTTTTATTGAATGTTTTTTTTTTTTCTTCATGGATACATAACCGCAAGCTTCACTAGCTTGGCCATTTCAAGATGACAACTTCACTTGTGTAATCACAGCGTTACGTATTTCATTCGTATTTATTTAGTATGTTTGCGTGTCGGTGTATGAGTGGACTTTGTAATGCATTTGTTTATGTTGTAGTGTTGTAATTTGACTCATTGTAAATAACAGGCGCACATATTGTTATAAATATTATGCGAATCCTATGAATTCTTTCCTAAGTGGCATCGTTCCTAAACATCGCAAAAAAAATTACACAATTAATTTGATTTGTTAATTAATAATCAATATACAATAATAACACTCATAATATTTTTGTATTTATAGAATTATTTTGTAGACATAAATTGGCAGCCATGTCTAAGAATTAGATTAAAATTAATTCTAAATCATAGCCATAACATTTAGATGAATAAATACTGTCATCCTAATGACGACTATTTATTTATAGCTGTTAAAAAAAAAATTGATTTGTTTTCTTAACTTGCACAAAACATTTAGCCATTGCAGAAAAACACATTGGCATGAAATAATACGAATATGTTTATATTCCACTACGTCTCATGTATCTATTTTATTTTTTTTTTCTTTTCTTCATCACTGCAATAGGCGACAATAAATTTCTATGTGTGTAATATCATTGACGCGTTAAACGCATACTGTATATGACGATGTAAACATATATTTAATCCATATTGTGTCTTGTGTAATAATATTTTTCGATAAAAATTGACAGCATGCACTATTGAACGCACGTAGGAACAAAGAAACCATACCTGCTGCTCGGTAGCCATTCCTCCTTCGTACATTTTAATGTGATTCTTATTTTTTTTTCCTCTATTATTTATTTGTGTTTTTTTTTTACGTTTTCTACAGCCTTGACTTGTCTCTGACAATATTATTTGCTCTTTATTATTTCTCTTTTCTTTTTCAATAGTCTCTGTCGTTGTCCAAGCTCCTTTTTTTCAGGTTTATCTTTGTTTGATAAAAAATTATTTTTGTATCAGTCTCAGACAAATGAAAAATAATGAAACAAAATGAAAATTGCGAATCAGTCAGTTTTAGTTTTTTTTTTTATTATTTTGCTTTACTATTATTAACTTCTCTTTTTTTTTCGCTGTGGTTTTTGTTTATTTTAGGGATTGTTATTGTTTTTTGTCACAAATTTCTATCTCGTTTGCTCTTCTTTTGTTAATTACTTTGGTATAGTTAAAATATACTCTCAATTCGACAACATCAATGTTTGTTTTTTTGTTTTCTCTACATTAGATATGTGCATTCATTATTGGTGTACTCAATCAGTTTTTTATTTCACCCACTTTTTATCTTATTCTCTTTAAATTATTTATTTATTGAATAATATTTGATTTTTTCTTTGGTGCTTGCGATTTTACGCAATTGTTTAACTAGTGCTTCAATTGATAAGCGTGAAAGAATTTAACAAAGTTGTGGGTCAGAAAAAATATCGATTATTACATATTTATTTATGTTCCTTTTGTTTTTTCTCTTCTGTCAATTAAATATATTGATTGCACATGTATAAATATATTTTGTTGATTTTCTTCTTTTTTTCACGTCTTTTTATTGCCTTGTGTTGCCGATATAGGCTATGATAATAAAACTATTTTTGGTTTTATTATTTTTCTCTTATCTTTCAATTTGTATATTACTATGAATTTATTTTCCACTTCATTCAATCAATGATATCGATTTCACTTCGTTCTATTATTCTTGTCTCTTCAATTTCTCATAGCTTGGATGTATTTTTGTTTTTATCATATCATCCAAGTGAATATAGCGGAATAACAAGGCAAATGTTAAGCAAGTCTGTTATTAAATAACAACGATATGAAATATTGTTATTAATTTTTCTCCTTCACTATTTCAATTTGTCAAGCCTTGTTGCATTCAATTGTTAAATATTCAATTCAATTTGAAAAATTTTCACACAATATATCTCTTAACGCTGAGAAATAGCGAAGAAATTCACGTTGATTTTGTATATTTTATTTGCCTGTGAATTTATTCACAGTGACAAATATTGTCAGATGTGAAATATACTTCTTGTATTTATATTTGACTTTTTCAAATCAACTATATCTCCTTTTCACAGAAAATTCATCATCTTTGCAATCGTAGAATTTCAATTCATATACATCCAATATTGTTCAAGCAATTTTTATGATTGTTTATGCTCTTTGTATCTCTCTTCCACTTTCTAAATAAATGAAAGAAATAAAATTTAAAAATTCGACAGAATTTCAAATAAGCGCATCGCAATATTTTCTCTTACAATTCATAAATGACAATTTATTGTTCGTGTCTCGTATCATTATTTTTGTCCTCCTTCGTTCAAGAATTGTTTCTTCAATATCAATGCAGACCAAGTGCAGCAGATAATATCTATACATAAGTATAGAGTTTCATTTTTATTATGCTTTATCTATATCTTGAAGCGCATTCGTATCTCGAGGGAAGCAAAATTACTTTCATGGATATTAAAGAGTCAAATGCCACAAAAATATTACAATGAAACCTTGGAGTATGCAGGCGTCACGAGATTTGATTTTCAGTAGTTTGGCGTGTGTGTGTGCAAAAGCCACCCACAAATATACATTCAGACAATACAAATACACACATAGGTTAACACAAACACACCCACACATTTACATTCACACCATTGTTTCGTATTGTCACGCAACTTCCAAGAAATAAAAAAATAAAATCACTGTTACAATGATATAAAAATCAGGCAAAAACAATAATTCACCCCCTTTAAATTTTTCTTCCTTCTATTTTTCTTTATTTTCGCCGTTTATTTTTTCCTCTTGCGTTTCACTTGTTCTCTAATCGTTCATTTCACGTTGTATTTAAAATATTCATTTTCAATAAAAATATTTCCTCTGTCATATCTTCTTGTATCATTTCAATATGCAATAAATTTCTCGTCGTTTATTCACGTCAAAATGAAAAAAAAAAAACAATTTCCTATTGCAATTATTTAATCTTGATTTTTATTTTCTCGTTTTGATATCAATGATTTGAACAATCGGCAATTTATATCAACTAATTATTGTATTGCGTTATTTTAAATTCAAATATAAATTATTGAAATGCGCTTATGAATATTATTCAGTTATTATGATCGCTTTGTTATTCTTGATTAGTGAATAAATTCAATACGAGTGAGAAATTTGAATAAATTTGTGTGATGGTTGATATTTATTGAATTGAATAGAGGTACTGGCCTGCCGAATGCCTAGGGAAGACTGAGGGACAAAAAGCGCGGCGTCGCCGCAACGTAGTGTGTAAGCCAGAGGTGAAAACGGGGTTTTAGCTTGTATATAATATTGCGAGAGGTCCTGAGGACAATGTGAATGAGAAAGACGAAGATGGGCTATTGCCAGCCCACAGAGACGGTTACGAATGATAGATAAAAAGAGAGAGCAAGTGAAAGAGGATATGATAGTGGGTGGTTGGATGTAAGAGTGAGGAAGAGATAGAGAACTTGCCCTTTCGTGCACAACGCGCATCCTCGCGACGACAATCAATACCCCAGTGCCAGCTCTCTATTTCTCTTCCTCTTTCATTCCCATCTCCTTCTCCATTTCACTCTCTTTATATCTTCGTTTCGTGGATGTCAATATTTGCTTCCAACTCTTTCACACTTTATTACTCTTTGATTCACCTTTCATCATCATCATAAAACCTTTTTTTTTATTTTTAGATTTTCATTCATTCAATTATGTCCAGGACAACATCGAATATTTTAAGCAGGGAAACTTTTGGTGATTATTTTTCATTCGGTGATTTTTTATTTATTTAGAGAGCTTTTAATTTGTTCATGGAAAAATGAGGCGAAGTATTATCAATAAAATCCTTTTTGGAATTGTTTATTTATTCCTATGTTTCGTGATTGTGGAAAATTTATTGTTTTTTTGTACTTCTTGATTTTATTTGAATTATGATGAAGAGTCACCATTATTGATAATGGATTGTCGATAATGTGGAACAAACATGGAAAAATTGATTTGATAAGTATTGAATTTATGTAAATAAATTTTATTACGGAATCACGAATTTATCAATAGATCTCACAAAAAGTTTATCGATCGATGTAAATTTTTCTCGTCTGTTTGCAAATGGCAAAAATGCGATTATTTATCATCCAATTGTTTTCATGGTCATGGAATTTATTTATCGTTTCATACTTATGAATAAATTTGTCGTTATCTGATTTATTATGTTCGTTTTGTTTGTTCATACCTTGATTGAATATACACTGAAATTAAATTGAAGATTTATAGTGGAATATGCGGCAATTTATCTCGTGTGACTGGTTTTGTGCATGTGAAGATGTGATAATGTGAAAAATTGTTACGCCACTGTATATCACACCAAGGCAATTTTATTTAACGACTTCACCTGTGGATTTTTCTCTCGTGAAACACGAATTTTCTAGACATCATGGTTAACACCTCCATCAATTTTTTCGCAGTCTCTTACTCTTCCCATCACTCTTTCACCCTCTCTCTAACTACATTCCTGTCACTATAACTCGCTATTGTCTTAAGAATATACAACCCGTAACGAATGGGTCATTAAATTGATGTTAAACCTCCACGCAAAAGAGCCATTAAACCAACATAAAAATTAAACTATTGTCATTATATTAATCTCATTGTCGAATATATCTTGATCTATTCACCAATTCAATATTTTTCCCATCAAAAAGAACGTTCCACCAATTTATAAATTCAATTGAAATATTTTTCATTGACAAGTGAAAAATTTTTATTTCTCATTGGAGAATTGAAAATTTTATTCAATCCACATTTCCCAAGTGGTTAAATATGATTGGAGCATCGATCATTCGTTATATAAATCAAACAAATCGAATTCTATTTTTCGATTGAAATGAATAATTTACATTTCAGTTTGATGAATGATGATAAAAAAAAAATATTACGCAATGTTCAATTATTTATTCTGTAACGAGAATTTTTTTCCATTTCCAATTTTTCTGTTTGAATTGTAAGGAACAGTCACAAATAAAAATAGTAAACAATATCAGATGAGTAAATAAAAATACGCGCACTTCTATCATTGAGTATCTATATACACTCGTGTATGTGTATATACAGACACAGTACGAGATTAAACGAGTGGAAGCGCATGCTCGACGAGCTGTCAAACGCTTGGAAATTTTTCCTCTCTTCTCTCACGCTCTCATGCTTCCCATCTCCTACAATATTCCATAAATCTTTCTCACTCACTCTCACCATACTCTTCCATCTATTTAATTCTGTCACACCTATTAAACAATCAAGGAAAAAAAAATTAATGAACCGTGCGCATTCATCCAAATCTCACTCATTGAATTAAATCTTCAACATATTCAGCAAATCCCAACAAAAATTCCTCACAACCAAACAATTTTCCTCATAATTCTCTCACTGAAATAAAAACCTCCACATAATATCCCCGTGCCAAAATACACATTTATAATAAATCACACGCATAATGTGTCTGATCACTTAACTACTGTCACCACTTCCATTCAATGAAATATTCTCTGCTTCCATCCACACACACAGACACACACACACACACACCTACAATCCACCTACATTGACACATTATCTCAATTTTTTCACAATATAAAACACCACAAATTACACTGGAAAAATATTTGATCAAATCGTCAGTAAAAATCACGAGAATTATGAAAATTTCTTCTTTGCTCTTCTCTTCCACCTTGAATAAATATAGATATATACATATACACATGTGTAAATTCTAGATTCAATATTTTTTTACACGATTATAATTATGCGGTGCACAGTGTTGTTGAGTGAAGTCGTAAAATGGTGCGGCAAAAATTTTATTATAACGTGCCAAATCCAATTGCGCAACGTGATCAAGACCGGTGTGATATATCTATATATACATATATATGTACATGAATATATAT
>JABMBR010005624.1:0-14379 GCA_018881525.1 Meteorus sp. PSUC_FEM 10030008
ATATATATATTATTTGCAAACACACATTTATATCTGTATATAAATTTCAACTTGGACATCCATCTATCAATATATCCTATACGAGTGGAGAACGATATACGTGACAGACGGGTTTCTCCTCAAGTTTTGTAACTCGATTAGAAATCAACGAAGCGTATACGGTTGCTCGCGCGCGCACCGTTCTCGTATACGCCTCGTGTGACAAATGGCTATTAGAACTGGTGAGCATGAAGTTTCATATACACTTACTCTTTTTATCTGTGTATGATTTGTTATATTGGGGGGGATTTTTCAAGATTTACAAAGCTTTGAATCAATAATGGGCCACATTGTCATATGAATTGAAATAGTAAGGAGGAATGAGGTGGATAAATTACATCTGCTGAATTATTTAGACGATAATTTTAGTGATTATACAGCTAGAAGAGTTAAATTTATATTTTTTTCCGTGAAAAGTGGAGCGTACTGATATAGAACAGTTTTTTTTTTCATCGGTGCTTTTTATAGAATTTCTTTTAATATCGTGGTGTATGCTATAGGTTAATAGTATATGAGTAATTTGGTTATGTTGAGAGAGCGGTTCACTGTAATTAATTGAATAGTGAATATAATCGTTGGTGAATTTGAGAAGAAAATGGATACGGAGGAGAATAAAATTGAAAGTCAATAAGAATGAGAAAATTGTTGCTACAAAATGTAAAGTGAAGTCTCGTGGTAAAGCCGCGAGGGATAAATTTATGAAATGTGTATACGTCCGTAGATGTAGATAGATATACGTTTAATGGAGAGTACTATGGTCAACGTAATTGCGGAGTGTATATAAATAGCTGACAAATCAATGTGGGTATGTTGGAATATATATGCAAATGGTGTAGACGAAAGGAATAAGAATGGAGGAGTTGAAAAACAAATGAAATAAAAAATTGAAGTTGGAAAGTGTGAGAATAAAAAATGAAGTGCAAGACATATAGTTGTCGTTGTAAAGCCAATATAGAGAACGGTTATTTGATGAGTTGGAATAATTCAATCGATTGGGTGATCTAGTTTTACATTCGATTTTTCAACCGCTGTGAAATTTTTTATTTGTAATTTAGACAGAATTGAACAGTAAAGAACATTCTTGCGATTTTTCTAGTCTCCCTCCCAGAGAAAATTTATATCAGCAAATAGATGAAATGAATCATGAAGAGAAATTTACCGTTTTAAATGTGGAATAATTTTCTTGTCGTTTATCAACTTCTTTAGTTCTTGGATTTATACATAAATGAGAATTTGTTTTCTGTCTGAGTGAACGAGTTTATATCTGCATCATTTTCATTCAGACCGTTGTGAAGAAAAATAAATGAGCTTCGTGGTAATTTTTATTCTCCCACATTAATTTTATTTCAATTCTTACATCTTTATCCTGACTTAATTTTTATTTTGGGGTTTTTTCTTTCTGTTCGTAAAGAATTAACATAATTCGTGGTAATATCAATCAAGATATTTTTATTTTTTCCGCTCCCATAATAGTAAATAATTGAAATAAATTTATTCGTGTATATAATTTATTCTCCATTATTTTCCTGCTGCTATTTCAATTTATTTTTTTTTCCATTATTTCCGGTGTGTTCATGAGGTCACGGGGATTAAAATGAGCAATTAATTAATACGATGTGTTTTATATGAGTTTTAAGAATTCTATCATCATCAATAGTTGTTTTTTTTTGTTTTCCCATCATCATCATCATCATCATCACGATCTCTTTCATCTATAATAATGTTCACCCTTCGTTTTCCTTCACTCATTTATTCCTTATTTCACACCACATGGTCTTATATTCCTTTTATCCACCTTCGTCACCTCCTTACAACTCACACACGATGCCGACGTGTGCACGATGAGTCCAGGCGTGAAAGAGCGATGAGATAGTCAAGCTTCTTGACCACGTGTGATTTTCAGACCCGCCCCACTTATCTGCCCCTCAAGATCTTTCCACTGTACACACTTGTACAACACACGCCGACACACGTATATATGTACCTACATACATGTTTTATTCCTCTCTAAACTCTCTATTCCTCCGTACAAAATTTTTAAATACGGTCTATTTTCCATTCCTCTCACATTATTCACAATGAAAAAAAATTTTGCGAAATTAATCATCATTTCTACATTTAAATACCGCAAATATATCACCCCGTCACTGTTAATACTGCGCATCAAATAAAATAAATTACCGTTCACAGTCTTTAAGAAACCCTCAGCTTTAAGCCTTTAAGCACCTGGCAGTAAAGTCTCATAATTGTCTTGGGTGAATCACGGCGCACCCTTCTTGTTGCCGCTCTGCATGAGAGAGGGATAGAGATCGGACATGCAAATAGCTCGGGGGTTAGTTAGCTAATGGGGGTTGTCTGGCGCGAACACGGACCACGAGCAAGTTCATTCATTAAGAGGGTTGATGGCTTAATTGCCAGCTCACAGCATCACATTAATGTGTATATCTATATGCTAACGTGGTGTAGCGTGAGACAAAGAGGGAGGATATGATGCTTCGCCATCAGGAGTAATATTCGCGCACTACCCTCTTGCTGGCTCACCCTTTTTCGACGTTGCCTTCACCATCACCGCTATACCCACAACGCTTTGACGCGCGCCACCTCCACACTTTCCATTCTCATCCAGCAACAGGTTGCCATATAGCCAGTGAAACGCTTGGTAAACGTTCACAGTACCAGTGCAAATGTCCCTGTCTCCGTCTCTATTTTCCATGTCCTCTCTCACTCACTGCTTTAAACTTGTCGTTCCCTCATTTGCGCCATTTCCAACTCGTTTACACCCCAAATTGAATGCGATGCCTGTGCGTTAATTAATTACTCCCTCGGTTGTTTTACACCCCGTGATGAAGCTTATTCGTGAAAAAGACACTGTACAGCTGCCACATTGTAAGAGGGTGTATTTAATTGCTCGTTTTGATAACACCATTAACTCTCTATGTTTCTCATGATTTTATTATCATTTTATTTGTTTTTCTGCCGCTTTCTTCTTCAAATCTGGTAAAATCGTGAATGTTGAAGACAAAGAGTTTTTCATGGATTTTTGTGGATTTGGAATTCCAGGTACAATTCACGTTCGACAGAGGTTACTAAACTCAATGTTGTTGAATTCGAAGAATTGAAATGAGAAACATTCATATATATTTAAACATATAAACATACATACATGAAGAGTCCGAAAAAATTTTGCCCTGGGACAAACGATATCTACCGCGCCTGCATTCTCGTGACGAATGTTAAACGTAGGAATTAGCATTGTATATTATTCCAATCGTGGTGAATCGAGAGTGCATACCTGATCTGCAACGAATGCACGATCTTCACATATATATAAAACCAAATTATTTGCGTTATTTTCCTCGTACACGAGTGAGCATAAATATCAGCGCATTATAATCAGTCTTGCACTTCGAATAATTTTTCGTGTTAAGATTTACTTTGAATTTAATTTTGAAGTAACAACCAAAAATATTTATCATTCTTACAAATTTGTGGTGACACCAAACGTGTATTGACTTCTTTTCAGACTTTCATGTGAACGTAAAAACATTTGTACATGAATTCCTGCGCATTGGTATGCGCAATGTATCCCATATGCAGCTGTCGTGAATGTGCATCTGGTGAATTATCGATGCATGTGAATTGAATCGCGACCTCACTCAGCAATCAGTACTGGTGGGATTTAATTTTTAGAATGAAAAATTCCAGACGCTTCTAAAATTCCGATGAAGCCAATTCGAGCGTTTGTATCACGATGAAATTGTTTAATGACTTCATCAGTTAATTAAAAAACACATCAGCGTCACCGGAATTAAATATTTTTGTCGTGATTTCATGTTGACATAATTGATATCAGTTTTATCGTGATGACAATTTTTGTGCCAAATAAAAATTATCTTCACGGAGTGAACGTAATTTATATTAAATCTCCAGCCACAATTTTTTTCCTTCTCATAATATGGCGCACATCCAATTGTACACAACAAAACGTGTATCATATATACGAGTACTCGAGTATATTCTCGTTGACGCAAACGAGTTTGGACGCGTCAGTGTCCGTATATTATATACTCAACAGTAATATACTTGGGGGGAGGCGCACACGGCGAGATGAAAATGTGCACACGACAACGGGGTTGGGAAAATGGCTACGTTGCGTGTGCACGCGCGGCATAGAGAGGGCAATGAGGATAACAGAGGAATAAGCACATACAGATATACCGAGAGACCGAGTGAAAGACGTTGAGAGTATGAGGAATGATTTAGTAATGAAGATATTAACGGAGCGAAGAACGTTCGCCACAGAATACTGAGATTCAACTATCTAACGGCTGGCATAACTCACGTTTATGACTCCATTCCCTGGGTTACCCGCGCGCCACATCGGCCTCTTTCTCTATTCTCTCACCCCTGTGTGCGCGCCGTTATGTGTCTCGCGGTAATTAACATTGAGATTGGCCCGGGTGGAAAAGCGATGTAGCCAATATTTTTATTCGACGATATATGAACTTTTATTTTTTTTTTGTTTGGTGTTTGTTGAAGGGCTGAACGTATGGGAACATGATGAAGACTGCGTTGACAAAATTGCCTGATAGAGCAATTTTATATGAATATGAAGATATATTAAAAAGAAATGAGGAAGCATAGTAAAAGGAGGGAGGAGAAAATTTAATTTTGAACGAATGACAGTGAGCTATTATTTATCGCGCGGTTATTCAAAAGATATTATTGCTTTCATATTTCATTTTTCCCTCGCTCTGGAATAAATTTTTTTTGATTGAGCACTATTGCGTTCAAAGAATACTCGAATGATATTTTTTACGCATGCAAAAATTTTCAGAGTTTTATAGAGTCACATGTCAATTATAATTTATTTCGATGAATCAGATGTGGAGGTTGTATGTAAAAGTTAATTTGATTTCTGATTGGAAGAGTATTAATAATCAATGCATGTTATCATGAATATGGTATGGCTCATTATGTGTATGATTTGTTCATTATATCGACGAAAATAAATTATTAATGGAATAGATAATTTTATTTTGAGATTTGCGCGTTGATTCAATTCCCATAGACGATTGTTTATCAGTATGTGATGTAGGAATACAAAAAGTATATATATTTTATATACATTGAGACATGTATGGGGTTGGTTGGGTTATACAGTTATAAGAGGGTAGAAATATAGGTTTTTGCGAAGGTACATTAGCGAAGTTATACCCCCAGGGCCATTGCAACCTCCACGTATATCTTAGTTATTTTTTATTATCAAAACCCCGAGGCAACTCACACATACATATAATCATGTATGTGAATTTAGGGGGTGGATCTTGAATACTTTCAGTCTCCACAAATTGTCCCAAAAATGTCGCTCGTCTGTTTTTTAAAAAAATTTATGTTCCAGTGTAGTGAATGTATTTTTATACGCTGCCCCTTGAATTTGAAAAATTAATTTACGATCGATCTTCATTTTCATATATATGAGAAAAAAAAGTTTCCACTCAAGTTTGCGTTAACGGAAAGTATATTAGTGCATATAGTAGTTTATATAGATTCGTTCAACCCTCGCGTTTACATTGGGGAATGAGGGTGGTGAAGGGGTGGCATAGCTTTTCACATTATACTTTGAATGACAGTGAAGTATAGATAAAAAAAAATGAGAGGGCAATGTATTGATAAAACCAACTTCTCTCTACTCTTTTATACCCATAAGTCCATCTTCATGTGTGAATGACATTGATACAAAGTTACATTTTTCACAAAATATCTTTGAAGAAACTATGGATATTGATGAATGTGTGCAATTGAAATTTAAAGTGTTTGTTTTCTTGCTTTCAGTCTGTCTGGTTGGAAGTGAACATGAATGGAGAATTGGTGAGTACTTAGTGAATTTTCATTTTAGAATATTTTCTTAGTCAAGTTGCGAGGGCGCATGAATGTGGACATTTAATCGAATGAAACAGTGAATTTGAATTCTATGAGAGTTTGCTATTTGTATGGTGAATAATGACAGAAGTTGCACTGTACACACCGAATATCATGAGTTACTGATAGAAAAAAAACATCCTGTACGTGCACATGTGCAGGGTATGTCCATATAATCGCACAGAAGTTGTGAATGAAGGGGAACCGGGTGGCTGTACTGACTTTGGTATTATCTATGGGGGTATTTGGGGTGAGAAAATGCAGCTTTTTATAGTTATGGTCACGGTATTAATGTCCGAATTTTTTTTCATCGTTAATAACTCTGTGGAAAAAAATTTTTTTCTCCATGAGATACATGAGATTGGGGTGGGTTTAGGCAAGGGAGAATAAATGAGGCGATCCGATAATGTTGAATGGAGTGGAGGGTGGATTATCAATTTTTTCCTACATACCAAATATTAACATTCAAAAATTTAATCGATATTGGTTGCTGATAAACTCATGAGGATGAAAATTCGTGAGAATTCTGCCCTCCACTATGGACTTTGCTTACAAATGGTGTGATAATAGGAATTAACATTTTCAATTATAAATCGAGGCATCCAATTGTTGGAAAGCTTACCTGTTGTTCATCCCTAACTAGTGACGCATTCGAGGAATACGAAAAAAGAACAATCAGACATGGAAAGAAAAAATCGACTGAAATATTTATTTCTATGTCTTCATAAATTTTTCAACTATACTTTCAAGATAATGATTTTGTAGTTTTCCGTTGATAGAATACTCTGCAAATTCATCGAATTTGTAGAGAAGGATGGAAATATGCGTTCATGGTGAGTGTGCAAATAACAATTCATAAAAATTACACTGAATAAAAATAAGGAGAGAGAAGGAAAAGAGGAGATAAAAACAACAAAGGGAAAAAATTTGCACTTTTACTGACGGAAAAAATCGTTGCAATCCACATATGAATAACTTACATATATATTCGTATGTGTATATATGAAAAGTTATTGCATAATGCAAAGAACGAGAATAAAAAGGGGGTATGTATGAGAAAGAAAAAGTGGGAAAGTATCATTGAGGGGAGTTGAGTTTCATCCAGAGAATTAAAAATTTACGATCAATCATCGTGCGTGCTACTTTTGTTTTCCTTCCTGCTACTTTTTTCCTCCATTGAACCCCCTCGGCTGATATATAATAATTTTCTATCGAATAAACAAGTAACACAATCGATTGGTATATATTTCTTTCCATTATCATCCAATTCCATTATTCGTTAGAAATATGAAAAGGGATGAAGTAAAAGAATAGAAGTTGTATGCATTCGCATTTACTTATACACAATCGTGTAAACATGTTGAAGTTTGTGACTATTCATGGATAAGGGTGAATTTAACCTTCAAAGTCATTTAAATGATGCAATAGTACGTGAATGTTTCGACGTAAACGGTACGCACGTTATGCAAATGTCATGATTATTCATAAAAAAACAACCAAATCGAACATGTTAAAAATATAAATAAAGGGGAGAAGGGAATATAAATTTCCCGTTGCTTAGGACGTTGTAACAGACTTCAGACAATAAAAAACACAAAAAAAAAAGCGAAAAGAGTAGGAAAATAATATAATGTATATTCATCGAGTTTTATAGAAAGACATGATCGTGAATATGCTATCACAGGATATATATGGGCGTGAAACGAGTGAGTTGGGTCGTGATAGCGCGAAATAAAAATGATGAGACGAAAAAAAAACGGTACGAGAAAAAAAAAGAGAAATAAATAAAACGAATAGAGTGAAGAAAAAAATAGAAAGAAAAAATGTTCTGGTCTGAAACCAATGGAAATGGGATTCTTCAAGCGCACATAAATAACACGGTAAAACGACCGCGAGACAGTCAATGTAATAAACGAATAGTCGCGCGAATGTATATATATACACATTGAGTTGGAATAAGGAAGAGCGAATTTCGATTATCACACGAGAGAAGACGCCGATCGTTTTCACGCCACGCCAAAGCGACTTGTCACTTTGCCCGGTGACACTTTGTTTAGTCGATACGTTATTTGGTTGCGCGTCTCCACTCAAGGAAAATATATACATGAAGATGTATAGAAAAGAATGAGCTGCAGAGAGTGAGAAAGATTGTGTCTTTGATTGAGTAAAAAAAAAATCTGCGGATAAGTGAATAAATAAAGTAAAAAAAAGAAATACGTCAGACATCGTTTTCCTATTTATTCATCCTTTGCCGTATATCTCCGACCTGCTCTCTGTAATAATCCTTCCTTTTTATTCCTCTTCTCGTGTCTTCAATTCAATAGCTTGGGGTGGATTAAACGCTTGTGGAATACGGTAATCATTGCGCACGAATGACAATGAGACTTGAGATAGAAAAAGAAACAAAGCGTGTGACAGAGATAGAAGTGAGAAAAAAAAATTGTCTGTTTACAGAAGCACGCGCGCTACTATGGGTAATGTGCACGCTCTCTGGTATATTATCATTCGTGGCTGTTTTATGCCACGTTACAAACACCAAGGACAATGGCATGAGGCATTGTGTATATGAAAGAGAGTCCACATTGCGATTGAGAGATAGAGAAAGAGTGAGACAGGGGTAAACTCTACATTACAATGGGACAAAGTTGTTACCATTTTTTTTTCTTTTTTTTTTTGTTTGTTACTCCTTCACGGGTCAGAGGTCTGGGTGACGCCCTACAGATCTGTTTCATGGTGATGTGAGAGTTAACGAGATAAAAAAATATATGTGCGTATGCATATTCGATGAAAGGAATATCTTTGCATTATTTTTACGCGTTTCGAGAGGAAGTTATTTATATATTTCGTTGTATGCGATCAATTTGTACCAAATACAGGAAGAAGTATTTGAAAATGGTTTACATTGTGACCAATGTTCATTCGTTTCATCCTCAAGTTTTATTCATTAATTCATTAATTTTTTTTCATTAATGGAGTATCGATTGAGAGGAGTTAAGAACGATTTTTTCCCTTCGTGGACTTCTCATATACGGGAAAGTTATGTGAATTGAATAAAAGAAACAGAATAGACCACAACACTCTGAATCAATATATGGTGCAATGTTAGATTTTTCAGTGAAGATTCTTCCCTTCTTTGCGTTGAAATTGTTAACATTCGCGATACTTTCTGATATTTTATTCAAAGTTTTAAGAATATCGAACCCTCAAGGGGTTTCGCTCTGAATTTATTCACTCGATGTCTCGTGTTTCCCCCCTCACTTTGTATGACCCAGTCATTTTTTTACTCGCACTCTCACATGAATCTCACTCATTTGCATGAGGATCGAGGGATGATGGTGGTTTGTAGGAAAAAAAACAAGGGAAAAAGTTAAATAAAAACCTGATCAAAAAAAAAGGGGGGGGGACAGAAGTGGTGGGCTAACTGAAAACAAACCCCCGGAGCAGGTCTACTAAAGGAGGGTTGGAACGCGAGTTACTGTAACAACATTGGCGACGTGCAAACTCTAAGACCGACAAAACAACGATCAGTGTACTCATACACATTCATTGTCGCACACAAATATCCCCACGTCATCAGTCACAACTACCAGAGGGGTGAATGATGTGCTCAAGCTAATTTGAGGTTTGACTAATTCTGTACGGCGTAACAAAAAAAAAGTTACGATGAGGAAAAAAAATTATTGCAGGGTTCTATGCAAACTATACAGATTGGGGTAGTGATGGTGACTGTTTGGAACGTAGATATGAAATGTAATCTGGGGCTTGGTCGTATATATCAGGGGTATTTGCCCCATGGAAACGAATTAACACTATTGAAAGTGCTGGTGGTGATGATGGTGTTGGTACTCCTTGAAAAGAATACAGAACAAAAAAATTTATTTCTATTTATTTCTTTTGTTTCATTCATTGCGCACACGCGCGTTTGTTTTCACGTAGTGTCCATACAGAAGCACAAAATATTCATACGCGAGGGGTTGTGTGTTGCTGCAGTCGAGTGTCATTTTTTTTCCTGCTGTTGAGCAGGTTGATTGAGAAAAAAAAACATGTAATAATTCATGGTGTAGGTAAAAAAATAGAATGGGAATGTGTAGCAAAAAAAAACGAATTACATGGAAAAAAATACATAGTAATCAGTCTTTTGAGTGACGCGTGCCGCGTCAAATTCACGTGGGCTGAGGGTTTCGTGATAATGAACTCGTCAGACGATCGCAATTATCTACATCGACCCTGTATACATGTTATGGTGGCGGTTGAGCGCAGGTGTCGCTAATTATTTTTTTTCCCACCGGTAGTTTTTGGTCATCTACTAATTGCGCTTGTCTAAATTGGAGAAGCTTGTATATATTTATGTATGTATGGATGTAAACTGGATATAAGTCTGTTCTTGGTAAATGAAACAGTCTGCCATATTGAAGCAGCTGGATCGATTAGTGAATAATGCTATAAAAAATTAACGACGAAATATTATCCACAATATCCAATATTTATTCCGGAGAGTTAAAATGAAGGGTTATTTATGTCAACAATTTTCTCCGTAACTGTGTAGAATTATTTTCATTGCGCTTTATTTCTCCTCTACAGAAAAATCCCATCAAATATTTTCTCTATTTTTATTTGTCAAAACCACACTGTGATCACATGTGTGATATTCTGTCGCTTATCGGTGTTTTCTATTTTACTCAAGCTTTGTCTGATCTAATTGGAAAATTGTTAATCTCTCGTTGTTACTGACCTGTTGATGGCCAGGACGCGACTGAGGCTGAGAGGGAGCCTGGCCTGCATGGTCTACTTGCACCGCTGAAACTATCACAAGCATTTTGTTTTTTATTCCGTCCGAAATGAAAATTAATTGAATAATAACGAGTAAAGAAGATTGATAACGAGAGCGAAAGTCAAAACACAGTTTCATTATGGAAATTCAAAAATGTTTCGAATTTTGTTCTGTTTCTCATTCTCCTCTTTCCCCTTTATGTACTCATTTTTTCATTTTAATTATCAAATCAACTACATATATACACGTTATTATCAAATGCGAACTCTACGAATTTCGATGCAGGCCGATAGCACGAATCAAATAAAAGTCAACGACTGAGTGAGCAAGTATAAATCAAATTAATGAATCGCGTAAAGTCTTGTTGCAAACAATTCGGAACTTTTTTCATGTGAAAACTTTTCACTGTCAAATGAAAATTTCAATGAAGAATTTTTTTTTTTCGATCTTGAAAAATATTAATTTCGTTCGATCGTGACGAATACTATTCAATACAAAGAAGAATCATCAGGCCAAACTCCTCCTCGCCTCTGAATCCATCTGTAGCCTCCAACGATAATTTGTAGAATTCATATTTCATTTATTTATCCTCCAATCAATAAATGGTTATATTTTTTCTTGTTTTCTCTCAATCGCCGCATCATCTACATCTCAACCATTAAATTCTACAGGCAGATAAGCAGCAACACTACAATTAGAAACAAACAAAACAACAAATAGAAATACATAACAGACATATATAAATTACACTATAAACAGAAAGAGAAATATACATTAAATATTCTCCGAAAAAATCGTATATTAAAGAAGTACAAAAATCAAGTTCCAAATGTATTTTCCATATGAATACAGTTTAAAAGACTTGGAGAAAAATTATACGTGAAATCTCGTTATAACGAACAGTCTACTGCCCTCTCGCTTTGTCGAGTGTTGCATATCTCACCTCCAACATACGAATGAGAAAGAGACGTAGTATATAACAAGATTTCACTTCATTAAAATACATATTTTGATCGTAATGTTTATATATCTTTAAATACGTCTCAAATATACGACTTTTCCATGGCGGATATAACTAATATATAAATTAAATAAATTCCATCCCCATGTATATATTAAATACACAAAAAATGTTGAACTTTTTGTGAGCAAACAGCGCCTTCATACATGTATATATTCATACACATATAAGACGAAGGGTTTCAAAGAACAACGATAAAAAATTCGCGCAGAGCCCCTCACACGTTTCATACGAAGGGGAGGTGGGGGCCCCCGAAGGCGAACGACGCGTAAGAGAGAACCATGGGCCCCTGTCTCACCACAGTTCAACTCTCTCACACCAAAGCAGATTTTTGTGCTGTGTTCGCGCGCGTATACAGAAAACACACCACATATTCGGCCGCGGGATGAGAGCAGAGGGTGAAGAGGGTGAAAAAGAAGGTGAGGCAAAGTGGAGAGGAGAGAGACCACGGTAGCGATACGTTTCCCCGACAAATAAATAAAATAAGACCGTAAGCGAGGGAATAAAATGTGATTTACAACGGTAGAAAGACAATGGCCAAGAGAGGGGCCCCTGTGCGCGTTCGCTCGCGCTAGCTGCAACCACACGGATAATGTATGCGGATGGCGCGGACTGGTACTGTGGATACTGACTTCTGATTGGCCGCGCTCCGACGCCACCGCTACAACGGAAAGCGATAAATAACTGGGTAGCAGATAAAACCTTTTCTTTCTGCTGGGCTTGAGTCTGGCCTCCACCGCGAGTCGCCCACCACCAATGCCACTCGACGTGTATAAGCTCGCAAACATCGCGCGTCGTTTTATATATCTTTGTTTTTATATGTTGTATATGTTTATACACTTATAGAATCAACCCGCGATTCGACAGTCCTTTCCAATCCAGAGATTCGCTCTCAAGTGTGCATCATTCGCAAATTTGAATAGCAACGAAACTATAAATCGAATTTCGTCATTTTCTTCACGTGATCATCAACTGGATCAATCACTCCACTGCCCCGCAAATGCAAATCATTTTTGTTCTCTACATTTGGTCCTTCCATCATACTCAACTTTATGCAAATACCCAATTTCTCATCTCACGACGTCAATTTTATACCACTAACGTATCACAACATTTTTCTTAGTCTGTTTCTTTTGTAAATTTTGATGGGATATCACATGATGAAGGGAGAAGAAGGTCAAACGCGGCCCTTAAAGAGATCACAACGTGAGGATGAAGAGTAAGGAGAAAAAAGACATGAAAGTGAGGACGAGTGAGGCGACGAGATAGGTTGAGGGTCGCGATCACAAAACAGCGAGAGCTCAAAAAAAGAGATGTAAATTCTTTGGGTAAAGTCCACGGACTAAAAATAAAAGTGCTCGCTTATACTATATATTCTTTGCGTTGCGGGGGTGTTTGGGAACAATAGAGGGTGGTTTAAGACGCGATCGATCGTGTCGACGAGGACCTACTATTTTTCTTCTCCTCAATATATCTCTTCAATTTTATATATACATAAAAAAAAAATTATATACATATAAGTGTATGCGAGGGCGACGTCTGAGGGGTAAGGACAATGTCAATACTAGAGGGGATGAAACAACCGTCGATCACTCAGTCTCATCATCCCTCTTGGTCTTCTTTTTGACACCCGAAATATGATATTTTCAACAGCGTTTATGTTCGTGTGGCTCGTTATAAAAAATATTCTAATTTATTTTCTTTGTTCCAAACTCACCCTTAACTAATGATCAGGGCATTCTTTGATGATGAATGATGAAAGAAGGGAAAAAATTATATTGACGTGGTTGTATCATGGTGAACGTTAATTCGTGGCTCCAGAGTGACTGCCAACCATCAAATTAGTCAGGAAAATTATTTTGGTGTATGGAATCAATGTCACGGGTAAACATTTCAGTCATAAATGTGTCATAATTGTGCACGCGTTCTCATTCCAATTCCTGAAGCTTTCCGAGGATAAATCAGATAAAGTTTCTTTCTGGACGGATGAAAAAATTCTCTCGATAAGTCCTGATTTATTGTCCGCACGTTTTTCATTTTATCTTGTCTATTCTTCTGCTTAATTTTCATATTTCAGTCGTTTCTATACATTTTTCATTTTGTTTTTTCCTTGAATGTTTATACAAAAGTGTCTGTATATTTTTAAACGTGACTGTATAACCTTTTGCGACGCGAGTTCTCGACCCTGTCGACTGCAACGTCTTCGGGGTTTGTTCATTGGGTCTCTCGCAAGTTATACACACTCACAAACGTGACGCGACTTGCCTCTCTTGCGATTGGTCGAACAAAGATCGAGTGAAGATCGAATTATATATATAGAAAGATGGTATACAGTGAAAATAAAGATGCGGAAAAAAAAATGAGATACAGAGAAAGAGTGAGGAGGGGTGGGAGTGGAGAAAAAAAAAGAGAGTTGATGCAGTCCTCGAGACAAAAGGATGCTGTACAACAATAATATGAACAAGATAGAACGTGCATGAGAATAAGAGAGAGAAGAGCGACAAAGAGTGAGAGAGTGATTGAAAGTGCCGACTTCGTAAATCACGACGAGCAGCGATGCGTGATGGCAAAAGTGAAGAGGTGTCGGCTATCTCTCGTGTCAGCATGTATATATATATATATATAT
>JABMBR010005625.1:0-14377 GCA_018881525.1 Meteorus sp. PSUC_FEM 10030008
GCTTCACAGCAATATCTGTATATGAAAATGGCGGATTTTTAAAAAGTCATAACAAATTCAGGAATCGAGATAGGAAAGTGATTCAAACGCCATTATTTTTATCTTTTTTTCTTTACAACGCCACGTGCTCTGTGTCCCCCCGAAGAGGGTCATCGTGTATAGAGCACGTGTATTTAGTAGTGTTGAAAATATCCCAAAAAATTTCCCGTTTGCAAGATCAATTGCGAAATAAAGGAATTTCGTTCTCTTCAATACTCAAATTCGTTACGCTCATTTTTATCGTTCGGAATGATGTGTTCCTCACATGAATGTTTCAATATTCAAATGATATTTGTAGAGCTGGCACTAATTGAAATTTACGTTACAAATGAATTGTGATCATTTGTTATGACAATTGTTGTGTTAATTATTAATGGAGATGAGTGAAGAGTTTTTAAATAAATCCTCGACCATTATTGCGCTAATTCTCGTACTTTGTGACCTAACCAAATGATATTTGAATAACCGCGCGTTCAGTGATCCCACTACAGGGTTGCCAAGTTGTGATCACTGTACCCCATCACACATCATGGATTTTGAAAATATTTCAATTTTAGAAGTCCATATATTTCTAACGAATCGGTCAAAATAATTGGGGTTGTTTTTTTTTAATGTTGGAACTTGCTAATCTACAATGCACTTGTTTTTGAAAAATATGGTACGAACCGTTTTCGAGATTTTTGTGGATGTATGCGTTTTTTAATCACACGGCCTATCTCCAGTGGAGATTCTCCACCATGTTAATTATGCACATTTCGATAGTTAATATCTCATTTCACAATCGCTGAGAAAATTCCATTTTTTGTTATCGGATAGACGATAATGTAATAAACATTATATCTCAATTTCATTGAATTCCTGAGAGAAGTCCTTTGACGAGTGATCTACCCTAAATAAAGCGATGGCATCGCTCAAATTTCACTCAATTTCAACAGGAAAACCTAGCTATTGGCTAATAGACCCACACAAAATTTCTGACGTATTAGATTTCTTCATGGTCAAAGGCATAGCCAAAAACCACACAACAATAGAATCCAGCTTTAATCTATCTTCGGAGCACACACCAGTAATTCTAACCCTAAGCAGCGCAATAATTAGTACGGAAATACACCATAAACATACGGATTGGTTTTTTTTCCCAGACGTCATAGGCAGCAAAATTAATCTGAAAGTCCCTCTTAAGCAAACATCTGATATCAACGACGCCACCGAATATTTTATTTGACTAGTTCAAAACGCAGCAACATAAGCAATGTCGGACACCCCGTCACATGCACCATACAAAATATACAGAGTTTATGAAATCGAAGAAAAAAGACGAATTATGCGACAATGGCAACTAAGCAAAAACCCCGTAAACAAGAACAGACTCAACAGGTCGATCCAAGACCTTGAAAAACTGCTTTTTGCTCACAATAACAACAAAATCAATCAATATCTAATAAACTTGACTATTACAGCGACCATTGATTATTCACTTTGGAAAGCATCAAAAAAGACCAATTAGATGCTAAGTCACAATCCCCTGATCAGAAAAATAAATGGAGACTGGGCCAAAGGCGATCAAGAGAAAGCCGAAACCTTTGCAGAGTACCTCTGTCAAGTATTTCCGCCACTGCCACCGCAGCAAAACGAGCAATATGTATACGATTTCCTTGAATGCCCATCATCAATTCAGCTGCCAATCGATCACTTTTCTCCTAAAGAACTAAAATACAAAATCCACACAGTACTCAACACGAAAAAATCTTCTCGAAACGACCCAACTGCTACTGTTTTTAAGAATCTTCCAGGAAAGAGCATAGTTTACCTTGCCATGCCGTTTGTTGCCATAATTCGCTCATCTTACATACTGAAACAATTCAAATTCGCCCAAATTATCATGATACCTAAACTGGGAAAACCACCAAACGACACGATCTGTTATAATAGACCCATAAGCTTACTGTCTGTAATAAGCAAACTATTTGAAAAACTGCTTCTCACACGAACGATGCTTCAAATCAACGGACGAAAGATAATTCTTGACCACCAATTTGGATTCAGATCAAAACATTCAACAATAGAACAAATAAATAGAGTCAACAATGTTATTGCCAACTCTACCGAGGAAAAAAAAACTGCTCGGCGGTATTTCTCGACATTCAACAAGCTTTCGACAAAATTTGGCATTCTCGATTTGTCTTCAAAATAATAACTCGAATACCGCAATATTATCTGCTCCTGAAGTCGTATCACAACCTTAAATCATTCCAGGTGTGGCATGGAGCCGCACGCTCTCAATTATATCCCATTAAATCTGGCGTTTCCCAAGGGAGCATTCTAGGCCCGATCCTTTACACTTTACGGCAGATCTACCGGTGAATCAAAGAAACACAGTAGCCACGTTCGCCGACGATACGGCAATCCTGACCTCCCACAAAGATCCGAAAGTAGCCTCAAGAATGCATCAAAGAGGCCTGAACGACAACCAAGACTGACTGGAGAAATGGCGAACAAAGATAAGCGTAAACGAGTCCGTGTATATCACTTTTACAACGAGAAAAAATGACTACTCACCAGTATTAATGAACGATAATTAATTACATAGGCGTATCACATCAAAAGTAAAAGGAAATAACTGGACACTCGGCTGAGAAAAATGTACTGGCTCCGCGGTAGAAAATCGAAACTCTCCCTATACAACAAGATGTTGGTGTACAAAGCCGTCCTGAAACCTATATGGGCGTATGGCATCCAGCTTTGAGGAACAACGAACAATTCAAATATTGAAATCCTTCAAAGATTCCAGTCCAAGACTCTTAGGATCATCGCCAATGCGCCCTGGTATTTCTCTAATGCCAGACTAAATAAAGATCTACAAGTAGAAACCATCAAACAATCCGCGAAGAGTTTCTGTGCAAGATATGAGATCAGACTTACAAACCGCCCAATCCCCTGGCATCGAACCTGCTTAATGAACAAATAGTAATACGAAGACTGTAAAAATTCAAGCCGCTCGAACTACGAGAGAGATTCGGTAACGAATAAATACAAACATTCACAAAAAAAAGGACATAAATTGAGTTTATGCAACACTGCGTTACGTCCAAAATGTAATTTCGCGATCGATTCACGCGCCGAAATTCAAATAGTCGACGTTGATTTGAGGAATGGATTTGAGAGAGACAGATATCGAATGATATTGATTGATATTGGATGATGAACTTGGAAATCGTTGATTTGCTTGTTTGATCGTTGATTGAAGATAGATCCTCGCGTCTTGTCATTATAACAGTTTGTTAAAATCAATTAATTTTGAATTAAAGTCCAATAAGGTAGAGGGATCGTTGCTCACTACTGCGACCCGGAGCTGAAGTGTTTAGGAGAAGGTGCTTTTAATCTCAATCGATTAAATGAACTAGTTTTGGTATTTTCGATGATTGTATTTATTGATTAATGATATTGGAATAATAATGATCTTCATTATAAAATGATAACTGTACTGGGTAGAATAATCGATAATAAATGAACGGATTGAAAGTTCAATACTGAGAGCTAAGCGCAAAGAGCCAGTTGCGACTGAATTCAAGTCATATTTATAAGTTCAGATTAAGGGAAGTTGCGCTAAGATTCTCCCAAATTCTATGGAAGAATCCGTGTGGACTTTCCTTGATTGGCTAAATCCTAGTCACAATTATACTGATTCGTTGATAAAGATTTAGTGCATAACAATTGGTCGAAAGTTTAAATGGTAGGGATGTATTCTTCAACAACTCGATAATGCTGATGTGTCTTTTGATTTCTTCGTTATAACACTTTTACAGTTCAGCAAATATCGTTACGAAGTTCAATGTTGGAATAAAATTACGATGACTATTCCAATGGTAGTTCTCGAACGAATATGAAGGTGTTATGTGACTATCCGTAGTCATTTATAAAGTCTTCGTTAAGTATCATATTTTGCCATGCAATGAAATGGTTTCGTATTCTCATATTGAAGTGAATTATTGATGACGAGAGTGAAATGTATTGCATTTGGTTGAATCAGTTAGAATTTGGTTGCTAAGAGAAATGAAGTTGAACGTGATTGGTTTGAGGGGTCGTGTGACTGTTAGGTCACATGGTTAGGTCGCTCAAGACCTAACAACTAGTTAGCGCCATCTACCCTGAAAATCTAAGAATGTGTGAATATTGACGTGTTATCGAAATTATTTATTGTTATTTTGTAACAGATTATAGGTTTGTTGAACGAAAAAGAAAAAAATTTTCTCATTCTGATGACTTATACCACTCATTTATTGTGTCATTTATCGTCTATATCTTTTCTCCGTCACAATTCTTGCTTTCCACCAATGTGTTATAGCTTTGGAAACATTCGATGTCATGTAGCACTTATAGAATTTGACTTCAACATATGCAATGTTTTTACAGAAACATATTTTTATATTCTGGTGTATGGGGTTACAAATGATGGATTTCAACGAATGCAAATCATACGCAGTTGTTTCAAATACTCAGATACTGTACAGCTTCAAATTTCTACCATGCAGTAACATTCGAGCTAATGTCCCAGGCGTATAGGAAAAAGATATACCTTAGGTTTTAATGCAGAATCCTGCAGTGTCGTCACGTTTCTTCTGATTTGCGAACTATTTAATTGTTAATGTTATGATTATTTTTGATTCAAAATTCTCCAGTATTTTTTCGTTGAAAAATTGATTTCAGGGTATTTTCATTGCCGAAAGTGAGTTTGATTTTTTTTTTGAATCATTCATGTAATCTCCTTTTCTGAAACTGTTTCAGCGGATCAACCCATTAATACCCAGCTGAATCTAGGCTAGATGGGCTCGAACTAACAATTGAGTCCGTGGCATAACTCAAAAATGATGCACCTGTGTTTTTTTCGTATCGATTCCAATTGGTTATGAAAAGTTATTTGAACAAATCGACAAAATTTCATCTTTTCAAAAAACAAATAGCGCTATTCGGTTCTACGGGGAAAATTATGAAGAAAATGTATGTAACATTTTTTCGTCAGCCTCTATTACGTTGGTATAAAATCGCTGTGAACAATTCTAACCTGAAAAGTGGTACTGAACCCGTTATATTTCAAGCGGAACTTGGCTAGATAGGCTCAAACTAACAATTGGGTCCGTGACATAGCTCGAAAATAATGTACCTGTGTTTTTTTTTGTACCATTCCAATTGTTTATAAGAAGTTATTCAAACAAATCGACAAAAATTTCATCTTTTTCAGCCTGGGTATTAATGAGTTAACATCACTCTACTGAAGTAGATATGTTTTTCAGCATTAATACTGGTTTTGTACCGTATGAACTGTTATACAAAGTCGTTTTTCGCGAGTTTCAAAATTAGAGTGCTTTTGTTTTCGATTGTATCTCCCAACATCGTTGAGTCGGATACGTCGCAATACTGATATTTTGAGTATATTTGAGTAAGTAATGAAAAATCTAAGAACATTCATGATCCAATCTATGATGTTGATAATACAATACATCTGAATGCATAGTCTGTATGACTACTTCAGGAAAGTATACGAACTTTTACGACGGATCGAATCAAAAACAGAAAGTCACAGTTTTTCAAGAATCATCCAAACAAAAGATAGTAGACCCCTGCAGTTGGGTTGAATTCTGAGCGCGAATCCGAACTGTTATCCCATATTAATGAGTCTATACCACTTGTACGGTTGCTGATATGTTTTTAATCTATTTCACTCCCACATTCGATGGCTCTGCTTCTCGTGTTCACTGTCATTTCGGTGAGATGAGAAAACAGATGAAAAGAAACAAAGGTGAAAACGAGAAAATTCAAAGCAAGGAGTTTGTTGAACTTCATCATATTTTTGGTTTCCTCCATGCTGATCTCCCACACTAGCTCGTTTAGCTTTCGGGAATCGAAGGTCCTTCATCCACAATTTCTTGTTGTTTTTTATAGTGCAGTTCTCAGATCTTCATATTTCCATGTGGTCTTGCACCATATTAACAAAAGAAAAACTGTTGCGACTGATAACACTAGCTATGAATAGAATTGATATATTTTCGTCACCGATTTGTTCATAACGATGAAAATAAGTAGCAGTTCATCCTTTCGAGACACCCATAAATACAATGTTTACTCATGTGCGTGTCCTAAATATACATTGAATCTTCATAAATGCTTATCACAATCAAAATAGGACCCAATACATGAACCAAAGCGTACGCATACAAAGTCTACGGTATCGGAGTCAGGTGAGGTAATGAAAAAGAAATAGCAGACAAGTCGGCAGTGGCATGATGGCAACCTGATGAATATGACGTGACGCGTGAGGTGGGGAGTGTTGACCCACTGTCGTAAGTAGCTCAAAGGTGTCACCGTTTGAATCGCTCTTCATCTCCAGAGTCCCCCGCATTTTCCTCTTATCGTTCCCTCTCTATAATTTACTTCCATTGTTTTTCACATCTATTCAATGATCCACCATATTTTTCCCTCTTGTATACGTACCCATAGTTTCTATGTCTATGGCCTATTTCATCATTCTCTGTACATCGATGAAAAATGGGAAATCAAATGTGAGTAAGGAAGCCTCCGATCACATGTTCATATTTGTACATGTGTCATCATATTTGAATATGATGACATCAGATATGATAATTTTTCGTAGAAATTTAGACATTTAAAGAAGTTCGAGCATAACTAATGAGTCAAAATAATGTTCAATTTTTTTTAAATTTTAGTCCTCCTAATATTCGCCCAAATCCTTTCATTCAATTTAAAATTATTTAAATAATTTGGTAATTGATGATTTTCACTTATTCAATCAAAGAAAGTAATGAAATGACTTTCGTATTTGTTACTTGCCGGATGAAATAAACAGATTTGGCAACACCGCGTTTGATTATATCCATTACAGAGACGTGCATGAGTATGAGTTGTAGATTTGAAAAATCAAATAACCAAAATGCATTATCGTCATAAAGGAGAATTTATTAAAAAAAATATTGCTCAGTGGTGGAAAAAAATGTGATAGCAAGCAATATAGCTCGGAATAAAAATAAGGAAAATGCCGGAAATACACGACGTTACCAAGTCTTTATTTGAATAAATAGCTGACAATATATAAGTTGAAAATATATATATTTATATTTGGGGTTTTAGTTGTATCACTGACATAGTGTTATATAACATCTCGTCTTATTTTTTTTAATTTTTTTTTCCCATTTATTCTTTTCTTTTTTCCGCTCTTTTTTTTGTCACTTTCTCTCCTTTTTCTATTTCCTTGTTTTTTCTTTTAATTATTGCGGCTGTGGACCTACTTGTGCATTTCTGTATTGCATTTGCTCTGCTCTCTTGGTCATTAGCCTGAGAACAGCGACATAGGGAAACCACAGAAAAAACCTATGTCATACAGTCGGCGTTAGGCCTAGTTCCTACGCTTAATGAAACTCTTGTAGTTACAGCAAACTGAGGGCCTTATTGCCCCCGCCTAACTTGTGATTTCTGTGCGTATTCGAAAAATGCATGGCCAGGCGGTCACCCATCCAAGTACTGACCGTGCTCAGTTATGCTTGACTTTTGTGACCGCCATAACTCTACACGAATCGCACAGCCATCACTGCCGCTTATTGAGTTGAAAATATATAATTCAACTTTAAATATTACAAAAATTATATTTGTAATGTATTATTATTAAATTGTTTTCATATTTTGCAATAATCGAAGATTCTCATTTATACTTTTCTATTCGTTGAAGTTGGGAGGTTAATATTGAAAAAAATAATTGAAGTCTCGAAAAAAATTTGTCCACCATAAAAGCCCGTGTATAAGGAGAGAAAATATGTGATTTTTGAAATTTAACATCTAAGTAACTGAACGGTGAATCTTTTCAAAATCTGGGGTTAGATAAATGACGTATTTATCCATACGTATACTTAATTTCAAAGCTCAAAGTTGGAAATCATTTCTTACATTGGATTCGCTTGAACCTCCTTAACATTTCTCACATAAATTTTTGTTTAACGATATCAGACTATTTTTCTTAGTGATTTCGGACTCCAAAAAAAAAAACAGATTGAACGGGATGCTCATCACACTCTGGTTCGTCCTCGAGGAAGTGATTTCCACGCACATAACATCATCGATCAAACATTAACCAAATGAAGATCGCAGCATTCAAAGGAGGAACTATTAAACTCAGTGTTTTTGCAGATACCTCCAAATTAATCTTATCCAATTCTAGTCTCACTCAAATTTGAAAAATACACGCGAGTAATTGAATGTTTTTTGACCCGTTCATACAAAAGTTTTTCTCGTGTAAAAGGCGATTTACACCCGAATGTGTCCACATAAGACTCGCTCACTTAAGTGAGACAACTAGTATAGGCGGCTAAAATTTAGGAGTTTTTTAAGGAGAGTATTTTATTCATCTTTGATCTACACTTCGTGACTCTTTCGAGTAACTTCTGCTGGATATAGTGGAGTTAGAAGCTCCTGCCCATAGACGATCGTATTTCGAGTTTGTTACTGGTGAGTATTCCTGAAGCCGTAATTTTTATCTGTAATCATAAATTTTTTTTTCTCTCTCGTTAACTACATATTTTCTGAGAATATGAACTAAACTCTGATGAAGAAGATTGGAAATTGCATTGTTTTGAGGTCTTCGAACGCATGAAAAAACATGTCTTAATATGTCTCCTTGTGTTCAAACACCTTAAAAAGATAGAACTTTCAACGATTTTCATCAGAATTCAGTTCATATTCCCAGAAAATATGTTGTTAACAAGAAAAAACTAATTTATGATGGCAGATGAAAATTACGACTTGGAGAATGCCCACCACCAGACAGGACCATGTCCATAAACAGAATTTTCTAACTCCGCTATTTCCAGAGGGAATCACTTGAAAAAATTACAACGTGTAGTCCAAAACATGATCAAAATACTCTCCTAGTTCGAACAAATTCTGATGATTCGTTCGTTTGTATCCTCGTAAGTGATAGTCAGTTCATGATCCTTGCAGTAGTTATTTTTGTTACCATATCAGTGTCAAGGGTCTCAAAGAGTCCCCACAACTACGAAAAATTCTTCACCTCGTTATGACAGGCTTGGAAGGTCACACAGTACTAGCGCGTAGGACTTCAAATGTTTAAACGGGCAACAGTTCTATGTGTGGTGATAGCCGAATGGTTGGCACAATGATTCCGCTCTCCAGATCCGGATCTAGGTGTGTGCATCTCAAAAACGTATGTGAATCTTCGAATATTTACTAAGAGATGAAGGAAATCATCGAGATGGAACTTGAACACACAATACAATTGTCTCAGACAGCAGCAAGCGAGAGGGGACTCTATGGTGTGGAAATTTGAGTATAGAGCTATATTTCAATTAGTTCGATTTGTTTTGAGTTTTCCTAGTTAATCTATTTTTGTCTGGAAGTCAGACTTCTTTTTTCATATCTATATATATAAGAGGACTACTACTCATTGACTCACACGTCACAAGATTTCTGAAGTTATACATATATTTGCATGAATATGCGCAAGATGCTATGACATATATTCGTCATTACGGTTGGCCAGGTCTCCTTATTACTTTTACCTGTAATCCAAAATGGATGGGTATTGTTCAATTGCTGCTTCCCGGACAAACATCAAGTGATCAACACGACATCACAGCACGTGTATTCAGGCAAAAGTGCGGTCGTTGATGAACTACATTGTTAAAGAACGCGTCTTCGGAGATACTCGATGCTGAATGTATTCAATCGAATGACAAAAATCGAATGCCTGCCGCGCGCAGACATTCTTATTTGGTCAATGGAACGAATTCAACCAGACCGAATAGATAATATCATATGTGCTGAGATTCCCGATCACGAAACCGATCCGGACCTACATGATGTTACATTCATAAACTAGCTGACCCTGCGGACTTCGTTCCGCCCGGAGATTGATACAGTAGTACTTAGATATTTTTCTAGTCGACCATCTTTTCGAGTATCGAGGGTCTACTGCATAGATGGACTCTCGATTCTCTTTCTTCTCTCCTCAATACTTATGTACCGTAATGATTTTATATACATACACCAGTACATGCGTTTTTCACAAAATCTTTCCTCCACTATCTTCCACTACGCCTGTTGTTCTTCTCTCGATTTTTTCCAGTACGCCCGAATGTGTGGGGGAAAATCAAGGTTCTATTTCAAATGTCGTGTTCAGTCATGAACTGATTTATACTATCTTACTAGCTGTCCCGGCAGACGTTGTTCTGCCCTATTTTCTCTAAAACAACACAACATTAATTAATTATTTTAATTGTTCCTCCCCGACATACTTAATTCTGTCAAGAGTTATTGGCCCCTTGTAGTCATGAAACATATTTCAGAGTGATCTCTTTATTCATCTTTCTATGAGGAATTCTTCCCATGAGGAAATGGTGAAAATATTCACGATTTATAGGAATTCTATCGATGTATTGTGGGTATTTTTCTTATGTTTACGAAGAAAATATTCCTTTGTCAACATAAAAATAATTCCCACATTGACATAGCTAGAATTTCCATAATCGCATTGACATTTTTCCTATATCAGCATGGGAAAAATTACTATTTCAACATAGGAAAAATCACTTTGTCGAAATGGGAAAAATGCCTATGTGATTATGGGAATTTTAGCTATGACAATGTAGAAAAAATTCACATGCAATTAAAGTCGTAAGATGGACGGCGAAGAATGAAGGTCTATTTATAAACCCAATCTGAAGATGATTAATTTTTATAAATGCGGGAAAAATGACTATGATAACGATGAGAAAATTCCTGTAATGACATACGACTATTCCATGTTACCATAGAATAAAAACCTATGTAAAAATGAGGGAAATCTCTATGTTAACATAGCTATTTTTTTCATACTGGCATTGTAAAAGTTACTATGTCAACATCGAAGTAATTTCGATCGTAATGTCGGAAATTTTACTGTGTTGCATGGGAATATTTCCTATGTCGACACAGTAAAATTTGTTATGTCATTATAGAAATTTCTCCTATGCGAAAATAGTCAAGTCGTCAATTTTTTCTCTCCGTGTATGATTAAAGTGATCACTCCAAAACATGTTTTATTACTGCGAAAGACCGATACCTTTTGACAAAACCAAGTATGTCGGGAAAGATCTTTTGATATAATTAATCAATGTTTTGTTATTTTAGAGAAAATAAGGCAGAACCACGTCTGCCGGGGCAGCTAGTAGATACATATATAGATAAGAGAAGAAGGAGAAGGAGATAGTTCATAGATTGACATGAATTGACATAACTCTCCCATTTGTTGACCGATTCGCATGAAAAAACACTAAATGTTAAGTGAAGCCCCACACAATATATTGCTGGAAACTGCATTCAAATCGGTCAAGCCGTTGCTGAGATTGGCGTGCACAATCATACAGACATGCAATTAGTTACAGATTTATTATATGTATAGATATGATTCATGGACCGTGTGGTGTCATTAATCCCGAATCGCCTTGCATGGTCGACGGCAAGTGCTCCAGACGATATCCACGGAAATTAACCGCAGAGACCATTACTGCCAACGATGGATTTCCACTGTACCGGCGTCGATCACCCAATGATAACGGTCTAACTATCACAACAAAAGTGAAAAAAATGGATTCCGTTGTGGAAAATAGTTGGATTGTTCCATACTCGCCGCTTATTTTCAAAACGTACGAGACACGTTGCAACGTTGAGTATTCCAATTCAGTAAAGTACATGAAATACATCTGCAAATGTCACAAAGGGCAGCGACAAGGCGGATTTGGCATCCAACCCTCCAATACCAACGATGGAATTGTGCGCTATCAAGTAGGTCGTTATGTGAACTGCAATCGAGCAATTTGGTGCATATTCGCATTCACTATTCACAAACGTCATCCCACTGTTGTGCATATGGCGGTGCATCTGGAGAATGGTCAACGAGTATATTTTTTGGCTTCCAATGTTGTTCAACGTGCTGAAATACCTCTAGCGACAACATTAACCAGTTTCCTTGCGATCTGCCAAAGCGATCCGTTTGCACGAAGTTTGCTACACTCGGAGATGCCCCGTTATTACACTTGGGATGTTTCATCGAAAAATTTTCAATCACGGAAACAAGGCGATACGGTCCATGTTTATCCGGATGTGCGTTCTACTGATGCACTTGGTCGTATATAAATCCAAAAAATTTGGTTTGGTTTGGTTTGGTCCATCCAAAGAATGACGAATGCTTCTATTTGCGGTTGTTGTTGATAAATGTGCGTGAACCAACGTCTTTATCGTCACTACGGACTGTTAATGGTACAATATTACCAACAAATCGTGCTGCATGTGGAGAACTTAATTTACTAGAAAATGATACCCATTGGAATACGACAATCGTTGAGCCATTATTTCTGCAACTCCAAGTCAGATACGCACATTATTTGCTATCATCATTTCGACATATTTCCCATCGAACCCATCCAACCTGTGGCACAAATACAAGGACAATATGCCAGAAGATATTTTACATTAAATTCGTGTCAGTCCCAGAAATCCAGATGTTGAGATCAATAAGGAGATTCACAATCGGGCTTTACTCTTCATCGAAGACATGTGTTACCTTATGTGCGGTAGTTTATTAGTCAGGTTGGGAGTTCCAGCGCCAAATCGTGGAATGAATGACGCATTTAATCGAGAATTGGAACGGGAACATGAATATGATCACCAAGAATTAGATTTGGTAATTCGGACGAATGTACCTCTGTTGAATCCGAAACGAAAGGAAGTTTATGATACATTAATGAAGGCAATTGATGATGGAAGTAGTGGGTTATATCTTCTGGATGCCCCTGACGGAACTGATAAGACATTCCTCATCTCAGTAATTTCAGCCACTATTCGTGCGAGATCCAACATAGCATTTGCAGTTGCTTCTTCTGGAATAGCAGCCACATTAGTAAAAAGATGCCGTACGGCTCATTCTGCATTCAAATTGCCATTAAATCTTCAAACTATTGAGAAACCAACATGTAATATTGCGAAACACTTCACAATGGCCGATTTTCGCCAAGCATTGCCAGGAATTACAAGATTAACGGCTGCCGATGAAATAAACGCTTGCTCCAAGTCATCGGATCTATGGCGCTATGCGGAGAAACTCCAGCTGACAACAAACATGAGAGTTGCATTGTTTAATGATACATCTGCTGAAAATTTCTCTGAGCAATTGCTGACTAACGGTAATAGGCAAGTACCTGTCGACAAATTAGGCAGATTGATATCCTTTCATTAAAATTTCTGTAACTTTGTCTCATCGAAAGACGACTGATCAACAAAGTATTCCCAAACATCATTACTGATTCCAAAAAAAATAAATCCCTCACGGTTTTAGGATCACAGTGGAATCACAGTGAAGAATTCGTGAGACTATTGGCGATTCCATTGTGCTTGCACTGTGCGTTTGTTTCGTTTGTGCACAGTGCTTTCACGGTGGTCAGACGACGAATCCACGGTCGATTCACAGTGACTACACGATGAAATTTTGGTGGAATCACGGTGTCTACATAATGAATGAACCATTATTGCAACGGAATTTACAGAAATATTGTTACGTCCAGAACGTTATTTCGAAGCAAATTCGTTGCTTGAAATTTGAACTAGCGAATTGAACACTGGGAATAGATAGATGATTGATTGGATTTAATAATTGATAGTGATTTCACTTGATTCTTGGATAGATTGTCGATGAGAGTTGGATCCCTAGTGTCTTTTCGTTGGAACAGTTATTTAAATAAATTAATTTTGAATTAGGGTCCGAAATTGGTAGAAGGATCATTGCTCGCTACTGAGATTCTCGGCTGAGGTGTTGAAAGTACGGTGCGTTGTTTTAAAAGTTCCTTCAAGTAGAACATATTGATTGTTTACTAACACAAATGATCGATGTCACTTTATAATAACTGATTACAATAATGAAATCTGACAATTCAGACGTCGTAAGAATGATTTGTAAGACTTGTTATGAACTTGAACACTTTTGATAGACTGGTCAGAGATTAGTGTGTAGACACTTTGAATAACTCAATAAAATAGGCTAATGTGTGAACACATTGAATGATTGAATAAGAAGGCTATGATTGTCTAATGACTGACTCAATAAGAAAGGCCAAGATTGAACTGAAAAAAGTCATATTTATAAGGAAGGTTGTTGCGCAACAGTTCGCCAGGATTTCATAGTTGGAATCCGTGCGGACTGTTTGTCATTGGTGAATCTCTCATCAAGATTCACTGGATTTGTTGATGAATGACTCGAGGTGTTACCATTGGTCATTTAGAAGTG
>JABMBR010005626.1:0-14368 GCA_018881525.1 Meteorus sp. PSUC_FEM 10030008
ATTTATATTATTCAATTATAATATACTTTGTATATTACAATATTACTCGAGTCGATATTTACACCGCCATAATAATATTAGCCTCATTTTATATTTGAAAAAATGTACTTGTATGTCACGTTGCAGTTTTTGATTCATCGACATATGAAAATGTGTTTTGTTTCCATTGCCAGTTGAATAATAATAATAACACATCATCACCAAGTTCTTTGATGCATTTTATCAACGTTAATTTCCTCGTTGCCATTCCTTTACATTTCACACTGCGGTACACACACGTCTTTCATCTGCAATATATTACACTCTTCAATTCCCCAGCTACATCCCTTCATCTATACCCCCGTACTGCGGTTTTTTTATTCATCACACATTTAAGAATTGATTCATCATGAATTTTCTTGCCTCTTCCATGCAATTAATTTTTATAGTATCGCATTCGTTAAATTGCAACATTTATTTCGGAATTTCATCATTAATTTTGACGCAGTGATTTTTTTTTTCAGTCTTTTTTTTTTGATGCGGTAGATATTTTCTATTCACTATTTTTATCTTCGGTTTGATATACCTAGTATGTACATCGGAACGCAGTTGAATTGTATGCATTGATTTACATAAATGAATTATGCCCTGTTATATACTCCACGTATGTATACATTGTGTGTTTCATAATAGAGAAAATAAATACATTTCAAACATATTACACACGCTAATGGTAACTGCTTGTATGTTATTTATTTCTTCATTCAACCTCGCGATAGATATTTTGATTATTTTACTTCATTTATTTTTTTCTACGTTTTTTTTTATTTTATGTTTGATACGGTCGTTGGAAGAAATCGTAAAGTCGAACAATTGCGCATCTCTGTCGTCATATTCTCATCTTGAGCCCTATAGAGATTGTATAAAGTCAAGGGGGATATTATATATCATTTGGAGATATTTTTTAAAGCTTCTTGATATTATTTGCAACGATAATAAAACTGGCAGCTAAAGTTAACAACGCAACACCAAATACTTCCTATCCAACATTATTTTTTACTTGATTCTAGGAAAGTGAATGAAGTTTGATGAAAAAAATACCGGCTCTTACGCGGATGTGGTTTACCCAAGCTTTTTTTTTTCCTATGCTAGAATCTCATTGAGCATATTTTTATTTCCCCATATTGTTATTGTTGTCATTAAAATAAGTGTACGTTTTTATTTTCTTTCATTCCTGAATATCAATCTTGGCAAGAAACTGTTCCTTTCAATCAGAAGAAATTCCAAGAAAAAGTATGTGGATGAAAAAAAATTTTGTGATAACTTAAAATGAAAGTACATGCTCTATCGGTAGAGAAAAAATTGTACCAAACGCCAGATACAAATATGAATTCACCACGTGCCCCATCCCTTTTGTTACGTTCGTATTCATTCTCAGGTTATACATAGTTCACGGAAGGAAATTAAAAAAAAAAAAAATTGATGACACCCACACTTGCACATGCACACACCTCGCCAAACGTAGACTGCTGACGCGGGCTACTTTGAGCGCACTGAAAGCTTCCGTCAGGGAGCGGAATTGTACAGGCCAGTATTATAGCAATGGAGTGGAAAAAGAACATGAGAATGAATAGAAGCAAAAGAGAATGATAGAGAAGACGATAGTGGATGTATGTGAATGTACAGCGTCGGCGTCGCGACGCTTTGGCGCACGCGTGTCTATTGCTTCCTACAAACATGCCAAATGTCCATACATTGATAACTCATATATATCAATACACACGAACGAGAGGAATGTTGAACATGCGGCAGGATAAAATTAAATGTCGAATTAAATTCGGAGGTTCAACATTCGATAACATGACCCTACTATTGCTCTCTGAAGATGTATACATGTATTTGTATATTTGTATGACAGTTTGGCGAGTGTTGTGTATACATAGATGTGTTTATGTGTATACCAGTATGAAGATTACGAGAGAAGTTATATACTTCCTCATCCTGTACCCGAAAAAATCAGAGCAGCTTATATTGAAAACCGATAATTGAATTATCCTGGTTGATTAATTCTTCGCTTGATTGCTATCAATGGGCTATTAGCTGGTACATGAAAAATAATGTATTTTGTATAGAACATGGCATTTATTTATAATCATTTGAAATGATTATAATTTCTGTTAAAATGATCTCTGATATTTATATGTGCTGCATATAATTTATCTGATTGAATGGATAGTTGTGGGATCAATTTCGAGCTATATCATAGTTGTTGAGATACCAATCGACAGTTTGTTTAACTGCCTCATCGAATGGTGTGAATTTCAAATCAGGCAGATAACTTCGAAGCTTTGCATTGCTCGCAGTTTTTTTATACTGGCCATCAGCTGCAGTTGGATCAAAGACAATTTTTCCTTTGAAGTTGAAGGCATGCGCGAGAGATTGAGCTACTTGCGCTATTGAAACCTCTTGTGCCTCATCCACTGGAACATATATAAAATTCTTTGATTGCTGTGATGAATAATTTTATTTTATGCAAACGCGTAGAATTAATAATTCATTCAATAATCTTGTGAACTTTTCATGTACCGGATAATATTATTGGCTCAGGTGAATTATATTCACGTAAAACCCATATGAATAGTTTGGCGAGGTCTAAACTGTATATAAATTGTCTCAATGGTTTGCCAGAACCCAAAACTTTGAACACTTTCTCCTCTGTGTTGCCTGCAATGATGCAATTGCTGTAAACAACCGAATGTCGATGAACGTGTTTTTTCATATGACATTACCGTCCTTTGTCAAATCATATAATTTCCTCATCAGTCCAGGAATCACATGACTTGTTACTGGATTGAAGTTATCATTAGGTCCAAATACATTGCATGGAATGACACTCGTATACATTCTTCCATGTTGATCGTAATATCCACGATTTGCAATGTCTATGAGTCGTTTTGCATAACTGTATCCATAATTGGACGGATGAGGTGGCCCATTGTGAACCTGGAATTTATTTTGAATAATTATTGAACATTTATGAATTGATAATGAATATGGACAGTCATGGGTTGGGCTTTCATACCATTGTTTCATCAATGGGATACGTGGTTTTGTCGGGGAATATGCATGTCGAGAGACAAGATACAACTTTGACAACGTTGGTTTCATGGGCAGTTTGTAGAACATTATCATTCATATGAATGTTTTTACGCTGAAATGATAAACATATGGATGAATTATATTCGTATAGCGTGCGTTATCGAACTTTATGTATTTCTGTTTTTATTATACTCACCAAGAAGTCTAAATTATGTGCCATATTGTGAAACACACCGCCCACCATTGCTGCCAAATGTATGACATGAGTTGGTTTGTATTTTTCAAATAATTTCATTGTACTCTGTTTATCGCTATTCAACAAATATTGTAAGAATTTATTCTTCAATACATATCTAAGTATTAATTCGTGGAGAATAAATGTTCTTTTACCACAAATCAGCATCTTTTGATCCAACAAATATCCATTGTTCATCAGATCTTGCATGAGATTCAATTATTTCTTTGATAGCACAACCAACGAGACCAGTTCCGCCAGTGACTAATATAGTTTTTTGCTCCATTTTTTCAGATCTCTGTAATATAAACACAGATATATTAATAAAATACAACTAAAGTGACGATATCAAATATTAAATATCGTAGTCTGAGTCTGTGATGAATTTTGAATATGGTTCGTCCTATTATATATAATAGAAAACCATCTGTTGTTCAATATGAATTTGTTCCGATGAAATCTGAATTGTACGGTAACATCTTGAATGATCCGTGTAACAAAATATTTAAATATCTTTCAACTAAAAGGAGATTGAATCGTTGGATTTACTTGTATAGAAGATAGTAGCAGGTTCTCCTCGACGAGATTATGTCTTCTGATTCAATTTTATTTTCCTCAGAACGTTGAACAAACAGGATTATGAGTTTAACCTAAAATATAAAGTTCGAGTCTGTTGTTCCTTAGTGTTACCCGCTCAGAAACAATACATGTGGCAGATAGCATGCAATGATTTTTTCATTGGAATTTTTTATATTGATAACTCATTAGCACTTGAAAGTATTGAACTGATCAGAATAAGTGATGAACATTGAAAGGTTATGAACAAAGTTGTTGACAACATACGTCAACTAATACGATTACAGATCTATAACCTATAAATATTTGAGAAATTGATAAAAATGTGACGATTGTGATGTGAGAAACCTTTTTGTACAAATGGTTATCATTAATTCATTTCTGTTTGATTCCGATATAGATTCAAGATTATTAAGTGACCCGTATCAACATTGCCACTTCGATAGCATATGATAAGATGCACTTTTCAAATAAAAACTAGGATAAGATCTCAGTTGGAGAATTTCAAGGAAATTATCAATGAAACGAATCTTAGGAATGAGAATGAAAAAGATCAGGTTTCAGATAAATATTGAAAAATCATTTTTGTTTCATCTTGATCATCGTATTCCAATTTTATTCATTTCCATTCAGAAGTTTTCATAGTCGTGCCGAACATATGTATGAATACTATTTATAAAAAAAAACTCCAGAAACTATGAATAAAAGTGCATTATTAATTAACATTCCTAATACTTTGGTTTCTACGAAGTTCATTCCTCCCAGATTCAATTGCACTACTTCTAAATGAATATCAATATACATTCATTTCTGATTGATGAAATACATTGATTTTCTATATAATTCAGAGGAAAGAAATTTGTGATTGGATTAATCAGTCTCTCGCTGTTGTAGAAAAAATCAGAAGTTAGATTTTTGTAGTTGAAATCATTCCGATGCATACACTATGATCCAAAAAAATTTTCGTATGTTATACATTTGAAATTGATAAATACTCTTCATAGATTCCTAACATTCAACATAACTAAGGAATTTGATAGTGTAATTGATAATTCAGTCAACACATTGAAGTGGATTTCCGCTGATTCTCATGTAGTTGTTATCAACTCGAGAGAAGAGAAATTGTGTGTTATTCATTGAAAAGAATCGACTGATTGGATTCAATACGATAAGCTCTATCGGATGAATCAACTGAAATTGAGCAGGTCTGGAAAATGAATTTGAACTAATGCCGAAATTCCATGAGTTCTCCGTCCAAATTATTTACTGGCAATCGGTTCGTACTGATATAAGCTTAGAATAAATGGAGAATTGGTACTTTCCCGAATATCCCACTAAAGTTTTTTGAAGTCTATTGCAAATAAATAAATCAATGTACACAAAGCCATGTTTTAGAAATCGATCGCAAAATGATCTGATTTCGGAGTATTTGTACTGTCTCAACAGTAACATGTAGCAATATTGGCAAAACGATAACCAAACATTCCTCCTTCAAATTTTGAGAATGTCGTATCATTTTACAGTTCAAAATTTCACTTCAATCCATGGAATGCATTACATACAAAAACATGTTTTTTTATTTTCCTCTTTTCTTCCAAGAAAAAATCTCAAAAATCTCAGTACAATCCCTATAATGTGTAAATTAAACATCCTCTTGCTATTATACTACATAAATAATGCATGTATCTTTCTTTTTTACAATTAAATTTGTGCACTATGGAGAATTAAAAAAATACAATTTTGAAAGTATCAAACATACTCATTTTCGTTTTGTTTCCATTATTATACGGCACGATAATATACATCCATTATATTTCGCACTACACAGAATACACACTATTACATCGTTTTCAATTCCATATTCGATGATTTTCCACGCGAAAAAATATTTTTCTACAATAAATTATTTGGATCTTAAAGATAAATATCATCTGTGCATCTATCAAGGAAGAGAACATTTGTTCATGTCTATCCATCTTGTTATACATTGATTCATCGCATTACTATCAACAAGACAAAAGGGACTTATCAAAATAACGTAAATTCCACTGAGTTAAATAGCTATACCTTCTTCTATATTCCACTAAAGAAAATGTATATATATATATAAACATCCTAATTAAAATTCGAGAAATCTGTTTTAAGTTTAATTGACGGCGCTGAAGTTTTGAATAGTGGTTTGACTGTATCCAATTGTTTCGTATGTTTTTGGGCTTGTTGATGACTCAGACGAACAGCATTTTCCAATTTAGTTTTCAATTCAGTGGATTGTGACATCAACGTCTTGAATTCCTACATTTAACAGTTAGATGAATATATGTGGTTAATGATGAATAATAAACCACATTAGTTGCATCACTCATGTTTACTTACTTGAGGATATTTCGGACCAATCTTGTTCAACCACTGAAAACTCTGTTGATGTAGATTTATTTGCAGCCGTGTTCCACGTTGTAATTTATCTTCTTCTAAGAGATAATTTATCAGAATCGGGACAAGCAGAGTCAGCATATGAATACCTATAGAAAACGACGGATATGAATTAAAAACAATTTTAAGACGCGCGATATTCGTGCAGTGTCTGAATAATAATATGTGCTAAAAGGAACAGGTTGTAGTTTTGAGCATATTCAATGTAATGATGTTCAATTTGAAGCAATTCTACCCATCATTTACCACATACCTTGCAACAAATCTCCTGAACCGCGTGTAACATTTTTCAATGAATATTTTCCAAACAGTAATTCCGAAATTCTAACATTTATCCTTCATAACAAAATTATTAGTATGACACAATTACTCACGATTATTGGGTTCAGCTAGAGCAATGAGAGCTTCAATCGTGCTGATACATTCCAGAGTGAATGACAACTCGAGTTCATTCTCAACATGTTTACTTTCATCACTGTACAGATACTCAACCAGTCTCGGCGCAAGTGCATGGATATATGGTGTACTTATACTTCTTTCGGGATGTAGAAAAATGGTTCGCAATGTTTGAACACATTTCAATTTCACCTGAAACAAAGTGAGAGATAGAACATTAGTTGGAAGCAAATAGCCAGAAAAAGAAGGCGGAAAGCTGAGATTTACCATTGTGTTGTGTGATTGAATTGCGTGTCTGAAATGGTTAATACATGGAAATTGGAGATTTGGTGCGCTTACGACCTCAGGTAATGCATGAAGAACGAAAACACCGATGGCCAACATCATCGTTACTTCATCCATTTTCATTTCATCATTACTGGATTTAGCGAGATCGATAACTTTCGCTAATGCACTTTGCAGTAATGTAGTCCATTGTTGATGAGTATCTTCGTCTCGTGAATATTTTTCAATAATCAGGTTCTTCATGCAATGCAATGCCGCATGTATCGGTACTTGACAATCCAACCCAACATTACGGTTGTCAACACGCGCACCAGCTTCGCGTATAACTCCTGTTGTCAAATAGAGCAACGTTGGAAGAATTGCTAAAGCACCACGTGGAGAACAGAGTGATGGTAAGGTTTCCATAGCGTTCAATGCAGATGCAATGAGCTTTCCATTATCTTCTGAGGGAACGTAACCACGATGTGATAATATAGCAGTCGTACTCTCAGGATTAGGATTCAACGCAGGAATTTGTCGTACCAAAAGACATAAACAAACTTCAAGGACGGCAAATACAAGTGATTTCCCCGGTACAAGTTCACCAGTGGGTCCACCTTCTCCTAATAGGTCTAATGCCAATGTATCTCTCGATTCTTGATTCGCTGGGAGTATTCCGTTCAATTTGATTTTTCTACAATCCGCTAAGTTTTCCTTCGTTGCTTTCATTATTTGTTTCAACACCTCCATCGCTAACATTTGAATTGTATAACTTTCCCGAGTTAACAGAAGTCGATGTAAAACATTGCATAGTTCAATAGGAAGTGATTGATCAGTCGTTAGTACCTTGCGAGCCCATGTTGAATCGAGTAACGTGAATAATGCACTGAGACACGTTTCAATATTTTGTGTTGATTCAGATGAGCGTGAGCTACATAATGCTTCCATACAAATACCAAAGAGCAAATGAAAACGTTCTACATGGTCGTCGGGTTTTTTACAATTGCCATTATTGTTATCACCGATATTATTATTTGCGTTGTTATTATTCGGCGTCGAAGGAATATTCGATGTATCACCCACAGTATTATTGATGTCGAATCCACGTGCATTCAGCCATAGTGTCGCGGCATGTAGAATCGGCGCCCAAGATTTCAAATAGTACGGTTTGGCCAATTCCATCGTATCAGTTGTGTAGAATGCGCCACCGTCATGGGGCAATTGACTACCAAATTCTGGTGGTAGTGACAATAATGCATGATCTCTCAGAGCGGCAAGCCAATGTTGACTCAGACTTAGTAATTCTGGTTGGACTAAACTTAATAAACTTTCATTTTGGAATTCAAACTGTCCAAAATCTTCATTATCAACATTCGCCTCATGGTGATTCATTCTTTTGAAAGTAGCGTCACGAGTGTTTGGTGCTGAACCATCGTTAATCATTGCCACAACATAGACCTCAGCCCATGCCTTAAGTATAGCTAATCGTTCGAGTGTTGAAAGACTCTCGTTGTACAATTGGGGCCGGCTTTGGCCATCTCGTAATTTTTCTAATGACGACACCAATAATTGATGCACACGGCGTAAGTCGTTCAAATCACGAGCTACGCCGCTACCAATCCATGCACTGCACGCTTCACATGCAGCTGCAGTTACATGTGACGCAGTTTCAGTGGAAAATGCAGGTCGCAATGCAGCACCAACCTGGGCTTGGAACTGTTCCAGTAATAGGTGACCCGGAAATTCGGGTTCTGGTACTTTAGCAAATTTATCGATTATCTCTTGAAGAGTTTGCAATCCCTGCAGACGTAACGGATCACAATCGCTTGTTGCTGCAATAAAAGCCATTCGTACAAGATCAGATAAATGAAGAACTAAATAATCACCGCGACCTTTCGTTTGTTGCAATTCCTTCGCCACCGATAAATCAAAGTGTGCTTCTTTATTATTAGTGCATGTAGCTATGATACGTCGAATACATTGTGCGGCAAATACACGCGTAGGCCATCTCGGTGACACACTTGGACGTTGTTTAGACTCATCAGCATGAAATTCAGCTTGATCATCATCACCTTCACCATCTGCACTATCGTTATCTGCCGCGCTATCATCAGCATTGACTATCGTTGTTTCTTCTGTTGTACTCGATTCAGATGCCACGGTTAAAACATCTTTGCATAATGCCAACCATTGAGATAAATTATCAGCGGCGAGCATTTGTAGCATGCTCGTAAGTGTGTCATGAATATCTTTGATCAAAGAACTATCGGTTTCAACGTCAAGTAAACTAAACAAAACACCTGGAAGCCCTGTTTCGGTGATTGTCAATCCCTCCACAATATTTGTATCTCTACTTTCACTCGCCAAGCTCATTGCGTGCTCACAAACCTCTTTAGCTTCACGTTGTGCCAATTGTCGTAGACAAGAAATTGCAGCTTTACGCAGTAGCAAATGATTACTCGACAAGGTGCGACATAATGTTGGCACGAGGGAAGACAAATTCACATGGCGCGGTGCGAATAAATGTAACTGCTGTAAGCAACCAGTCGCTTCAGCTTGAACCAATGGATCTTGATGATCTTGCATTATTGCACAGGCACATAGAAACGATGAACGTGCCATGCATATTGATGATGTGTTACCTTGTAATTCAGGACCAATCGTGGTTATTAACGCCGATAATACTTTGCCAATACACTGATGTACATCAATATATGAGTGCGATACATTCAATAATAATGTCAGAATTAGTGACAATGTTGGTTCTACGTAACCTCGAAACATCGGGCCACCTGAGTCAGCGATGAGTGCTAATGCGTGTAATGCCCATACTTGAACAACCGGTGAGGAATTGTCTTGTGCTAGCGCCAATAGAATGCTAACACTTGTATTTAGATGTTGACTTGACCCCATTCCGCCGACATATCGATGAAGACAACCAAGAGCTAATGAATGCCCTGTCCGACTAGCAACATCGCGCGCTGATTTGAGACGATCAAAACTCGTCTGTGCTAACTCTGCAGTGAATTTAGGATCGGATATCACTTGAGCCATTCGGCCTACTGCTTCACCAGCAGCCCACCGTAATATTGAATTGCTACTTATCAATGTGCCGACAATCAGATTTGTTGCAGATTTTTTTACATCTTCTTGGCCAAAAGCAGTTTTAGCTTCGTTTAATCCTTTCAGTCCACTCAATACAGCAGTGAATACATTCATTTGGATCGCTTCTTGCCGTCCGGATTTCGCATGTTTTATACACTCGCCAAAATGATCCAGCATTTGCAGACGATGTTTATTCGCTACTCTGGGAAATATTTGTCCAAAAAGTGAAACCGAAAGATCAATCACAGCAACACCAAGTGGTAGTGGTCCAGGGAGAATTTCATTCTGTGAAATTCATGAAGTAAATTTATTCGGTGTAAATCTCTAAGACTCGAAGATGCATTGAATGGATATAAAAAGATTCATCGGATATTGCAATTTGATTGAGTTAAGATGGAAAGTTCAGAGTGGCGATCCACTTTGGCTGACTACGTAATTTCTGGGATCGCGATTTTAACTAAATATCTGTGGAAATATTCTAGACGAATGGTACAAATCATGAACTGATGGATGCTATGCCTGCTCTTAGGTATTTTTCAATTATACATATTATCAAGTAAACATCCACGTTAAATCGTATTTTCATCTCTTTTTAAATTAGAAATTTTTATGATTGAAGAAAAAATACTTACTGGTGGTACAGGTCTATACAAACAGCACGCATTGTGTTCAAGTGCACCAGAACCCGCTGCACTGATGGGCTGTAACTAATAAATATGACGAAAAAAATGAAGTTTGCGAAGATTTGTCTTTCATTTTAAATATATTTCTATCAATAATATATTCTAACCACATGTACTGCTGTAGAATGCAAAAGAAAAAACAATGAATAACTACTGAACAACAGCTCAAACCAAAAATAATATTGGTCCATCATGAAATAATTCACTTACATGTTCCATGTCCGCTCTTCTATTCGGTTCCATCTATACGTACGAATAATATCCATATAGTTTACAATAAATGTATTAGTAAATTACCATATGGATGGATATTTATTTGATTACCAATGTTATTAGTAAATGCGTACTTCAAGAACTTTACCTGATCTTCGATTGTTCGATGTTCGGTTTCCTGCAGCCAGGTACCAAGAATTACGGAATCATTTGCATGGCACACAACTCGTAATAATGATGTTGTAGTATTTCCTGGATTTTCTGTCAAAGTGAACTCCGAAACAAGCATCCGGAGAAGGTGAGTGTACGAACCTTCGAATGACTGTGGTGGTAGCAGCAATAACGTTTCATACAATCGCAACCTGACCATTGCCATCGGTGCTTTCAATTGCTGCCCATAATTCTTCAATACCGGTGAGAGATTTGTCAGCATAGCAAGTGCTGATTCAATAGGTGTGAGCAGTCGTCGATTGATATCATCATTCAATAACTCTGGGCAATGTAATAGGAAACTATGCATTGCTGAAAGTGCTCCAGTACGTCCTTCCAATGTAACTTGCCATGTGAACGCATCGCCACGAGCTTTTTCACTTTCCAATTCTTTATTGGATCTTGGGAATGAATTTCGCCACAACAGCAACATTCTTGGCAACAATCCTTTCACTACTGCTGTTCCCAGAGTCATTATCGCTCCAATCAACAACCATCCAGCGTGAGTTCTATTCAATGACAGACGACTGTTTTGACTGGCACTCCTCAATAATTCTTCAGCAGTATTGAAAATTATTTTCCCTTTGGTATGTGGAACACCTAATGGTGATAAACGCACACTGCCCAAAACCGCAGCTAGTGCACTGCTATATCCAGCAATTGCTTCTGGGGAACTCCTCATGGTTTCAATACTTTCAACGCACCGATCAATCAATGGTGTTATTTGACTCGGTACGGCAACGCAGATGCATCGTAAACACCATGAGGCTGCCAAACGTGCTGCCTGGCATGGATGTATCAGCACTGCCATTGTTGTATCGATGAGGCTCAGCGATTGATCAGAAATCAAATTCGCAGCCGTCGTACCGAGACCAAGTATCAAATTGCCCATCTCTTGCAATGCACATACTAATAAATGTTGACTAAATAGTGTTTCCTGATTGCAATCTTTTGCATTCTCCGGACTGAAGTCAATAGTGTTCATCTGTTTCAAAATAATGTGGGCAATTTCTTTACATGCTGCAGCCTGAGCCCCTTCACCAAGCAGTTTCCCAATTGTTCCACGAAGAATGAAATTGATACATTTTCGCGAATAAACTGCGTCAACATGAGAATTGGCCGCTTTTGGATTCGCAACAAGATCAAGTACATGAGCAACGAACACACCAATATTACGTTCCAACCATGCACCGCCCAAAATTTGGACGAAAATAACGTAGGCGTGAGTAACACCCACGCGAACTTCTTTATTGACCCCAGAACTGCCCTTTATTATTTCACCAGTACCCTTCAGAAACCCAACACCACCACGTAGAAATCCTGACATGAGCATATTCAACACTTCCTCAAGTGATATCGGTTTCGTAACTTTGCCTTGTGTAACTGTTGGATTTTTGGATTTGGGCGTTGGTAATTGGGTCATTGCGCAAAGTGTACCCAACAGTTTCGCTACTGAACATCGCACTTCGTAATTGGATCCTTCGAAAGCACGAAAACATAATGTAGCCACACTTTCAATTTCAGTAGTATAAAGAAACGGAGCGTGATTCAACATTTCCAAGAGACATTTTGCAGCTGCACATCGCACAGCCATAACTCGATCTGTCAGACAGTGTCGTGATACTTTGTAAATTTCCTTGTGGACATTTATTATTGCCGTACCCATTCCTGCACAAACTTTCTCCAACGTATGCATTATTTCGATTCTGGCTTGAGATTCAGCAGAGCGTAGTGATTTTATTAATATGTGTACAGTCTCTTCATACGATCTTCCCATCATTCTTCCCAGTTTTTCATACATTGCGCCAACACAACAAATTGCTGCCCTATTTGATTCAACAAGAAATTCGAAGAATGAATAAGATATGTTGCACAAATCAAAATCGATTATTGTGTGATGTTAAAAATAACTCACAGCTTTGTGGGAAGAAAACTCGGTGAATCATCTTTATTCTTGAGAATATCATTGCATTTATTGACAGTGTCGAACAGGAGGAATGTGTCGCCTACACTGAATAACGTTGCTAAACAGCGTGCGATAAGTCTACGAGTTGGAGGACCTGGTGCACCTTGCATATGTCTGGTTAATTGTTCAACTAACTTCTGCTGGCATCCTTTTATATCATTCTGAATAAAAAGAAAAACACAAGTCCGTTGATTCATCTATTCCAGATTGCTTGTTGAACAATTGAAATATTAGTCTGTACTAAATTGTAGATAATTTTTTTTTACTTTTTGGGCGGCTACCAAAACTTTCTCGAGAAACCGTAACCATTCGAATACAAAAACCGGTCGTTTTGCCTCGGGGATTTGATCTAGTGCATCCTCATTCAGAGTCAAGCTATGACTCAGCTCCATCATTATTGGTTTACCGCGAATACGATCGTTAAAATTGCCCTCCTACATGACATAAAATATTAGCGATGAATGATAAAATAAACCACTTTTTTCATTGTTGCATTTTGTATCAAAATTTTATACCTCAATGGAGAAGACTTCTGTATTTTTCAATTGAGGCGTTGCATGTTTTTCATTAGTTCTTCACGGATTTCGCTCAGTGCAGCTCACACGATATGTATCATCAGAATAATACTAATAATAATAATAACAATGGTAATGAATATGAACAGTCAAATCTGGGGAAAAACAGAAAATGGAGCAACATTCAAACGAGATATTATTGATAGCGACAGTGATAACAAATGCACATTTGAAGTTGTTTTTACTCCACATTATTTTATTGGAGGAATATAAGTCCATATAAGCATCCTAGAATACGTGAATACTTACTTGAGATCAAGGTTATGAGTATTTCATCCACAAAAAAAATGGTCTGCGAAATCTATGAAATTTTGGTGGTTTGCAAGCGTTCTTTAAGAAAAATTTTTTGCAACTGTATTTTATATCAACCACCAATAACCCCAACAAGCAGCAAATTATAATGAGTGCACTCACTATTCATGACAGATTCACTCGGAACCACCTTCGATCTCTCCTGCTGCGTAACTTTCGCTGCATGTATACTTGATTTGACAATATTCGTCTGAGTGGACAACACAGAGCAACTCGCAGCAGATTGGGGAGTATTGAAGGAAGTGCGAGAGTGCGAAGAAGACCATAGGAAAAGGAAAACAGAAAAATATTGTATATATATAAATATATTGGGGGACACGTAGAC
>JABMBR010005627.1:0-14366 GCA_018881525.1 Meteorus sp. PSUC_FEM 10030008
TACCGACGATATTTCCTTGACTGCCACGATGTCCCCAGATTACCATGCAATATAGTAATTTTTCTAGCGATTTGACGTTAAAATTTAATCGAAAATTCTTTCAGTGTGGAGTAATCTGCATAAGCAGTCGCCACTGGAAATGGAGAAATCATAGTTCCAGTCATACTGGAACTATATCGGTGTATCGTCTCTGGATTGTGATTATTATTCCACTCTTAAGCCGGTTTTGAGTCGATATCCATTGCTACTCTCGAGTCTTCGAGATGGTTGTGAGTTGAGACCATGGACTATTACAAGGCCGATTGCGAAACTTGCGACCTGTGTTGCGATCAGTTTCAACATTTTTGTCAATGTTTGCGGAACTTTTCAGTACCATCGTCCGGAGTTGGAACATCGCACTATCTGATCACTTGGTGAAATATGTGCTGGATGAAGTTGAATTCAATTAATTCATTAAGATTAATCTAACAAAAAAATTGTTCCGTGATACGATTAATAGACGTCTATTGTCCGATACCATATGGCCCCTGTCTAACATTCACTTTCTTTATAAAAATTCTATCGTGCTGAATCTGCATTTGAAGATTGTTTTGAAGTATAGGGGACTAAACTCTGTTCACGAATGGCAATTACTTCATTTTTCGCTATCTACACTCCAGTTCAATTCAAAATTCTGGCCTTACTTTCTGCTTACCAGATTCTAGGTCTCTTGTGTTGAGTCATAAATATGAGTAGGTTTAACTTTCTTAACCCATCCCAAGGGTTGAATCGCGACTTTGGAGCATTTCACCTTTCAACACAACTTGCGATCGTTCGATACACCATAGAATACGAGCATCCGAGCCTCTTCACCACTTGATATCTTACTTCAAACCGGATTTTTCTGATAACCATGCGCCATAAATTGTCTACTACGCGTTTATATATGTCGGAGGAGGCACTAAATGAGCGTCCGAAGGTCGGTTCTCTTCACTCATGATTATGTTTATTTTCTCTTACTTTAATCGAAACGTATACAAATGATAATCACGAACTTATATAACACAAATATCGCGTTATTGATCCTTAATAACAAAGAAATAGATATTATAAGTACGCGACTCTATGCGAGGGCACGACACGAATTCACGGTTCACAGGATAGCGAAGTAACCTTCCCACCTTGGTACTCTGTATAAGTAAGTGTTCCCCAATACCTCCCTGCGTTCCTTATATATCCGTATTGGCAATTACCTTCTCATTCTCTATATCTAAAAACGTCTTTTCTTATCCTGCGACCGTGACTACGTTTGGTGACCAGATGTCACCTCGACCCAAGCCTATCATCAGAACTTAAACTAACATTTTATGACTTAATCCGATAATGTATTTTTTCAAACTTTATTATTTAAGTAATTCTATCATAAAATGAATAAACTGAGAATTGGGATGTTCCCAGTCGTAAGAAAAAGGCCTAACAACACCTTTCATTTCCGACACATATATATATTTGAAATGCCATATGTTGGGATCGTGTCGGCACATCTTGACGCTTATTTCATGGTAGATCAGAGAAAATTGGCGAAGTTATCGAATGTCGGTTAAATATCCATTTGAAATTATAAAAAAAAATTGATTATGAATGAATTTTGGCATCATATATTACTAGTTCTCCAAAAATTGCGGAGAATGTTGATGACTCTGATAATAGATATGCATACAGAGTGAATCTTCGGAACAATGGTTCCACGTTGAAATGTACAGTGACATATATACAATGGAGTGTCCCTTTGTGCTGAGCAATGGAGATTGCAGACTATTGCATTTCTATATGATTCGAGTTAAGATGCAAAAGTGAATAATCGAGTTTTTTATTATGTTCTAATAATTTCGTTCGGAAAATGGAATAAAATAAAAGCTAAACTGCACGTTACTTTGGAATTAAAAATTTCAGAAACCAATTTTTGTATCATTTTTGGATCGAATTATCAACATATATTCTCTGTATCTGCGTATGATGGAGGTGAATTGAATGGGGCGGAGCTTGGTATGCAGCGGTTGGATGTCGATAATATCGTGAAATGGGCGTAGGCGTGGCTTAACCGCTTGGGCCCAGTGAGGGGTGTGCATTTCCCTCAACTTTCAAGTATCATATGAAAGCGAAGCGGCAGGGGGAAGTGAGCACTGCCAGGCAGCAAAATACATTCTCCACAGTCACAATCCAACCGTCGGATGATGAGTATCTGTTATTGTACGGGAGTTATTCAACGCGTTTAAACTAACAGTTCCTGACTCTATAAAACATTTCGCTACATACAGTTACAGTGACAGTGGAATCAATTTTGCATCTACACCAAAATTGGATGTGAAAGTATTTCAATTGGGATTAATATTGTTGGATAAAAGTGGTTGATGGTGTGTACCGTCGGAAACATTTCAAATCTGCGGTGCAGTGCATCATTATATTAGTCTGATAACAAACGAAATATTTCGTTAATAATCAGCAGATATGTGGAATTCCATGGTGTATGTGTGAATACTTGCCTGCGTAAAAACAATACGAGTTTGATGTGGTTATGTCGAGATGTATAGCACTTGAAGCGATAGGACTGGCCGGCGCCCACAATTAAAGGGAATGTAGCCAAAGCTGCGACGGCGTAGTTGGTGTTCTCAAACTAACTCAAATTGCTTTCAATGAACGAGTGTTTAGATGAAACTCTACTTTTGTAAGTGTAAATCATCGGCATAATGCGATTTCATATGTGTTTGACAGGTTGGAAATTTGGGTGTTTGTGATAAGTTCCAATACGTCAGATTGTATACGGATACTCGAATCAGGATAAAGATGTAGGCTGAAGGGTGGGACATTGAATAGCCGGGAATTTTTTCCCGAGTGGAAAAGGTGAAAAGTAATCAGTGATTTATTGTAATATGTGTCTGTGCACATGTGCATGTGCATACATGTATGTTTGTATGCATAAATGATATGTGAATTGTGAATTTACTATCGGAGGTGTGTTTTCTCTTTCAGTTGTTGATTGTCTTTTATGAAAGTACATTTTGCAACTATTGAAATAGTAGTTTGCATTGATGTAAATATTATAGTGATAGTTTTGTGATGGATCTGTGAGTTGTGGGTCTGATTGGTGGAGTTTATGTATATTTGAGGATCCACTGAAGGAAATAGTGCTATTCCTCTTGGAAGGTGATAGCTGCAGGATGATATCCTGCATTGTTAGCACATTCGATTAATTATCACAGTGGAGTTCTGTCTTTTTACTGGTGAGTATTAATTTTGGTGAATCAATACAAAACCACGGTATGATAAAACTAGGAGAGTGTGTTCCTTTCAACGTACGTAGACATCGAAATTCAAGCACGTATTTGTACTGGATGAAAATATTTTCGCACTGAATATTGATGAATTTACTCATTTGTGAGCATCGTATACATTATGCTACATTTGAAAGGATTGGTATTGATGATAGAGTCAAAAGCATCTGCGATAATATGTACATACACACAAGTTCATGTTTGATTAGACGGAAAATATTATTTGATTGTCGTGCTAAATATTTTTATTTGCAACGTGTGGTATAATATTCATGCCAATGAAATGGTCTACTATTATGCAAAGAAGAACACGTCTCATTAGGAAAATATGAATCTTCGGGCAAACGATATTCATAACAACGTTCTGAAAATATTCACAAATGTATTCAGTTCAATTGATAACCATCTTATTCATATGAATATTTGTCTTACGAAATAAGTTCATTTTCAATTAGTTAGTCGTACTTTATCTAGACGAGTATGTTTCATCCATTGCGATAGTGTTCCCACTGCCATCAGATTATAATGCTAAATGTGCCAAACAGTTGGTTTTCTTTTCATCTCAACCCTATTTACTGTCCCGCACATTGAGTATATAGTTTTACCTGAGATCAGGTGTATAGGATTCAGAACTACGTTTTGCGAAGAAATGCCAACTAAGCTTGGACAAGGAAGAAGGTGACCGTTCCATTCGTGGCTTCCTTTGTGCCAAGGAGAACCGGTTTGAACTGATCGTTGGTGAGCATCGCTGAAAATTCCACCAATCCTGCACAGCGAGTTTTGTTTCTCACTTTATGCAGTATTACGTATCGGAATACTTTTTTCTTTCACTCCTGATTTACCCTCGTCATTTGCGCTGAAATATCAATCCTCATAGTCAGTGTTCGTTTTTTTCTCTAGTTTCTATACATGCCGGTGAGTTTTCAGCTGAACAGTTGTTGAATAAGACTTCCATTGTTGTCATCAAATACCTCTGAGATATAATCGTTTTTTTCTAAATTCTGTCTGTTGGACCGACCCAAAGGATACTCTAGTCACCCACACGCAATTCAGTTGTTTACTACAAAAATGTACATTTGATACAGATAACGCGCCAGCAGCTACAATTCTGATATTTTGTTGCTAATGAGTATACGAAAGATAACCTACTTGCCTGATTGTAGCAGTTCACATTATTTCATACAATGTTCTTCACTCCGTTAATCCTACCTGATATCAATGTCTGATCAATGGTCATTACGGTTTGGATGGTGATAAATATATTATGGAATCGTACCTTTTGCATAAAAACGTTACCTCTTTCTTTTTCGGTTGGATACAACTATGTTTATCAAATACTCGTTATGCAGTGCTGCATCATTCTTTCATCATTCCTCCTTTTATTTTGAAGTGACATGGAGTATAAGCAGTATTTCGTACTGTATTACATTTTGTCTGGCAGAAATGTTTTCTTATTCTAATTGATAGCGAGCGACTGTGGTGTCATATCGATACATGTCACCGTCACACTAAAGTTATGCTATTCCATATGCGGACGGGTTGGAACAAAATGTCGAGTCGTATTTCAGTTGGTTGTATTTTTTGGTCCTGATATTATTTTTGATGCTTGGGTTGTTCATACACGACTCATAGTAATTCAAGTTTGTGCGCCAATACCTACACCACTATTGGTATTTATTTCATTGAAGAGCTTTATGGAAACATTTGGAATGTGAAATATATGTAAATGGACTTAAGTTGAGAATCACTGTCGTGACTATCAAGAGTCGTCCCTCATTTTCTCCCACCCCAAGCGCTTCTCACTCAATTTCTCTCTCTCTTCTCTTCTCTGCTGAAACGACCGTCCAAACGAGCGAACGATCTAACAATCGCTGGGATCGTCGATCATTTTAGGTATACGGCTCTCCTTGAGCTCTCTGACGGTTTTCTTGTCCCGCCACGAGGCCCGGATTAAACCCCATTTCGTAGCACCGATTCTCTGACCCTTCTCTCAGTTATTTTATTTCAACAAGCTTTTCCCCTTCTTTCTGCCATCGTATCTCAGCCTATCCTTTTACTTCCTTTTCTCTCTCCAAGTCGCATCGTTCACTTGCACTAATACTCTCACCCAGTCGTTTCTATGGTCACATCAACAATATATGTAAATATGAATCACCAAGTGGAATAGATGATTGACACGATGTCTGTGGAAAACCTTGGAAATCCTTCATCTTGACTCGAATTCATCAAATGTTGTATTTATACTACAGTTATTGAATAACGTCTACCTGACAATGAATGATTGCACTTGAGCATAATTACAGTTGACGCTCTGATTGTTGAGCTGCGTCATATTCATATTCGATCATCACAATACTCATCAATATAATATTTAGTAGTTACAAATTCCTATCTGCGTCGACGCACATTGTTTTTAGTTGAAAACCAAATCGTAAGAACACCGCTTCATCGGATATGATGTATTGCGAGAGATACACGAACTCCAAGTATGACATACTTGGAGTTCATTGGAATATCTCAAGGGACATGCATTTTCACAAATATTACAGTTGCTGGATTAGTTAATAATCTTGGGCTGTCGATGTGGTTATAGTGATACGGATTTCTGCTATTGTTTGTTTTAGGTGAGCTCTGATGCGTTCGTGTTTGTTCTGCGAATCTATCATCCACGTTGTGATATGAACTGTTCCTCAAAAGTTTTTGCGACAACATTAGCCAACAGTGTATAAAATTTCCTCTTTTCATTGATGGAAAATTCGCCGGCCCAAAAGTTTGTAATCTGGGGAGGAATTTGATATTCAACTGGAAGATACACTGAGGTGATATCGGAATTTATCAGAAATCTTCGCAGAATAGATAGTCTTGCATGTAGAAATAGTTTTGAGTACTATTTCGAAATGGTGACTCTATAAAGCGAGTATGGAGCTCAGTTGTTTGGTACCATGTTTGCTCGTAGCTTCAGAATTTCGCGGCTATCGATTAGGTGATGTTGTTCGTTAACACACTCATGGTAGTATGGGATTGATTAAATCCGTCAATGCTCATGGAAATTTTATGTAATTCAAAATTCTCTTCTTCAACTTAAAATATTTGACAGTGTAGAAAAGTTCTTCACCTCAGGGAATTCATTGACCGTTATTTTTTCAATGTTCTTATCAGCATTGACTGTATCAAACTTTTTCTTCATTTCCATATTCGTATTTCGTTGAGAAAATAAGGTAGAATGCACACTAGTTATCCGAGAAATGAAAATTTTACCAACAAAAAAATTTGAAAGTGAGAAATAATATGGGATTCGCGTGACAACCAAGCGGTCCCTTCTTCATGTGGAAATACTAATGGTTGTGTATAAGTGAAGTTTATGATTTGCGTTTTGTTCCGAGGAGAGATATGTACGTTGTTCGGTTGAATATTTCGGTTGAATTTGGCACGGTGAAGTGGATAAGGATTTTAGCAAATAATTCTTCAATGTTTTAAACCAGCTATTTGAATTTTCAAATAAAATTTTTTCATTTCTTCATTCAAAATATTATCGGGGGTCGCCAACATCGCATATATCTATTCCTTAAATTACAGAAATCCGACATTTAATTTCCATGAACTCTGCTGATAAGTTTTGCGTGCGAGATGTGTAAATTGAAAACTACTCGTTGAGATATTTTGTTGGTGTCATGTGAATAAACCGTGAGTAACTCATGTATGAGTGGGCAATGAGTAGTCATCATTATGGGTTATCGTGTCCTTATTTCCTGTATATATGAACTTACGTAGAAAATGATAAGCTGATAATCTATACGTGTGCTCATTGTTCTTCTGTTAGGATTGTCAAATTGACATCGGTGTCATTTTCCCTCCCATGCCAAAATGAATGACAAGAGTGATATTCAGAATGGAATTTGTCGTTTCACTTCAAGTATTACTTAGCCTTGAGATGTCCCTAATCCTACAACTATAGCACTGGTCAAGTTCATCTACAGTCAGAAAGTAAAACTCTCGGGAATGTGAAATATTGTGTTTTCATGGTCACGACCAAGGGTGAGGAAATAGATGAATATTTGTACCTAGACTATGGTAGTTTCGCTGCTCACGGCAGGTAAAAGTGATAATTCTAAGGAATGCATATCCGAGGTACAGATCGGCATGCAATTCGGACTGGTCTTCGTAGTTATAAATACACAGGTTGTGACGAAATAGGATATTTCACAACAATCAGCAGTGCCAATGCTTATGTATTCCTCCTGTGGAGAATATTGGTGGAAGTGGAATCAAAATTCTATCGTGAATCGTTTGAATTCCAGAGATTCGACAGTTTTTTGTCACGTATTTTGTTCACAAGAACTCTTTTTTTTTAGATTCAAAGTATTATGTAGCATCGATTGTGCATAGCAGATAAAAGTGATTGAGTGATTATTAGTTGTGAATCGGTCTTGGAACGTTGGCACAACGATGTATTTAACCACATAATATCTAACAAAAATTTCCGAACGACGAAGTTCTGATTGACGTTATGAATAAGTTAGTATATATTCATTGAATGATTATTGATATGGTCTTCAAACACAATTCTTTCGTTTGCAATGAAATTTTTCACACAATATTCTACTGCGCAACGAACATTACAATAAGTATCGTCCGAACAACTGAAAGAAATCTTTCAGAAAATATATAAGAGACACCTTTAGTGTTCTTTTGTTTGAGACTGTTTACTCATGTATATACACTCGTACTTATTTATTTTTCCACCAACATACCCTTTTCCAAACTCAGGTACCGTAAGCTTGTGAAAATTTATGGCCCCTCAACTATTTCGATGTCGTAAAATGCTCGAAATAATGAAAGTATCTACAGTAACTGAGTTTGCAGGAAACTGCAGGAACGATCATCAACTGTTCCAATGTTCATTGAAGAGATGCTATTTTTACTTATGCCGCATGGTTTTGCTAACGTTCATCATGCTTCAATTCATTCGGAATAAAAATTCTCTAGATTCATCACATTTTTTTATTCTACTCTATGTAGTCTCATCACTACCCATAGCTTTTATCACTTGAGTTGTTTATTTTTGAGCAATTAAAAGTAGTTGATCTATATATTCTATCGCATTGCAGTGCAGTTTGCGTTCAGTTTTTCCTCTAATTTATACTAGTGATAGGCAGCTATGTATTTATGAATGTTCTCTCAAGAATGATGCAGGTATGAGAACTTCATCACTGTATTGTTTATATGCGATTGTTGCTATGCGAAAGTTCAGATTCTGAATTAGACGAGATAATTATAGTTAAATTTCAATTTATAAGTGATATCATCAAGTCACTATTGAATTTGCAGAAAATGTTTGTATATTCGATAGTATATTAATGGAATGTGAATTTCTCCATAGGAATATCCAGAGCACCTGTGTAATTGTACATTTGCAATTATTATTCAAGGTGAAGTGGGGCAGCTGAAATGCTGTTGTGCCGTCACTTTCTACATGTGAGAAACTACTTTCTATTATCGCGAATTATACTTTTGGGAGGTGTCTATTAATTAGTGCTAGGGTGGGAGTTTGCAACGCGACGATCGATACTTAACAAGTCACTTCGTATAATAGTTCTGTATGGTCCGCGGCGTCATTCGTTAACGACTTTGTTAGGCAAATTATTGATCAATGGTGAGTGTTTCTCTATTTCTGTTAGGGGTGATATCGATCTTTGACTCAAAACATAAATTTTTGCGGAAACCTGAGTTGCTGTTGCTGCGGTTTTGCAATTTTTGGATCGACTCCCGTTTGAGGGGAGGAAAGAAATTAACGATCAGGGTTCGGGGATTCCTCTTGTTGAATATCCAATGGCCTTCTCCGATCATATTTAACCATATTAGGACCGTTACGTTCGTTTCTTCCACAAGGCGAGAATAATTGGAAGAAAATAATCGAGTTCGTCATTATGAAGAGGATGTGGACGACATGCGTGAAACATCATGATGTCAAATTACTATTATCGTTTACACAAGTAAGCACGGGAGCAATTCTAAGACGGTGTTATGATAATGGATATCTCATAAGGGGTTCGGAATTCGTCGATATGGGGCAGAGGACAAATTCATAATGCATCAGTAAAATATATTTGGCAGCCGCTGATAACACATTGCGCAGCATGGGGATTTTTCTTTGTTTGACTTGACATTTTGATATCTCTTTGGTTGCTTTGAGGTCACTGTGCTCGGTTATTTCTCAGAGGAAATAGAGACCGCAAGTTCGAAGTTGTTCGGTAAATTTTGGGACTCATCGAACTAGACGATTTCACGTCGGGCAGTTATTCATTCTGTCCAGTCAGTATGCCAGAAGTATTCTTTTTTCAACTGAGAAAACAGTGAAATATATCGATTCCATTATACATGATGAATTGAGTTGTAAGTTTTCAGATGTTGTTCGTGCATCAGGATGGAATGTAGTCTTGTGAGGAAATAGAAGTTGGTTCAACTATGAGGAGAATATATATGCGTTGAATCTTCATCCAGATTTTTTCTTCATGTCATGTAATTAATACAGACCCTTTTTGCATTGGAAGCTACTTGATTGAGTCTATCTGTATTATGTTTAAACCGTTTAAATGTATTGGATAATTGATTGTCCTCTCCTGATAGTTTCATATATTTTTATTGGATTACCGGGAATCGATTCATAATATCCAAACCAATATTGAATTGGTGCAGTAATTTTATGGCATAAGGGGACTGCACTCAGTCAATTTTTCCGGAGTTCCCATCACAAAAATTTCTAAGTTTCTTCCCCGGGAACGTTTGGGTGTGAATATAGTCAAACATCATCGATCAGGGGGACTCTATCGTGGGCATCCTGAAAGCGCGGTAAACATGATAATATTGCTCCATGAATGTCTGATAACATGATAAAGCTGACAATAATGGAATGAGGAAATTTTATTTATCATATTTGATCAAGTTTGACTTATATCTCCCCTGAACTATCACTGCTGTTTGAATTGCATGAGATATAAGCAATGCATCATGCGTCCATTGAAACTGAGGGATATTGTGATGATTCAGCGGAAACCCGACTGAAAATTTTTCACAATTTTTGAGAAAGCATGGACGCACCTTCGGGAGTCTCAATCCCTTCCAAAACCCGAATACTAATAGGCATATACGCGGTCGCAGGGGTAACGCTCAGCGAACCTTTTCATCCGTAGCGATCACGACGAGTACTGCAACAGTCCGCAAAGTCTTGAAAAATATATAAATATATATATCTGTGTAAATATGCTTTCCAAGCAGTCGCAGGAAGCATTTATGGTGAGGCATATAGATATGCACATTTACTCATTGTACTGTTTGAAGTGGTCACTAATCCAAACGAGGACGCAATAAATCTGCAGTCCATCCATCTGCGACAAAAATGAAAATATAGGAAATTTCTATTACTTTCGTTGTATATTTATTCGTCATGAATATATGGATACACAGTGAAAGGATTTATATTCTCACACAAAAATGAGTGGAGTAATGAAACTGAAATCGAATAAAATCGTAGAAAAAATAGCTCTGAAATCAAATTATGTATGTTCATTCTTAATCTGTTGTATCAGAAGTGTTTCGTTGGGTACCAAAGTTATACTTTCCATGATTTCCTCCATCATTTAGCAAATATGATGAGATCCGCATACGTTCTTGAGATATACATGCCTGATTTCGTCTGGAACCTAGAATCTGGAACTTTCGTCTTTGGAAAACAATGTGCTGACCATTCGGCCACCATCATAAACTAGATTTTTGTAAAAAGGTTAAACAAAAGATACTTGAGGTCCAGCACATCAATACTGTGGGGACTTTTCAGGCTTGTTGTATTGAAGTGGAGCCCCTTCGAAATTCGCGTTACTCTTCAGATGCTCAAAATTGAGATGGTTGTAAAAGTAACTTCTGTGAGCACCATAAAGTGGATACGACTCGGAAGTACGCGAACGGGCGTATTTTGACACAGTCGTGCCTCCTGCGGACTCATTCGGGCGTGGCATATTTCTACTAGTAGAGCTCGGGATTTCGTATTAGTGATATCATATGGATGAGTTTGAACCCATTCTTGCAATGTGAGGGCCGGTCGATACAGCTTAAGCAGCTTGTCCAGTGTTCGAGTATGTTTTCGAATCAAATTTGGACAGAGTTTTGGATTAGGCTGTTGATAGACGATATAGTAGTACAAGACACGACTCTTTCCCTCACTTTCCAATATTTATGTACCTAGAAGATTTCATATTTATGTTCCACTACGAAAACATAATAGATACTACTCATGATATGAATATATATTCACAGGAAACGGTTTTACAATACTCTCGAGTCCTCAATTTGTCCCCTCCTGAATATATAATATGGGCTGACCTAAATTATGGAAAACTGTCTCAAAAATGTTACTCTTGTTACTTGTTAATGGCAGTTTTTCATAAGTAATTTTCAGTATTCAATATCCATGAGTTCAGATGATGCATTGAAGTTATATTCGTCGTTTGTATTTATCATCATTCGTGTGGTAGACTTCAAGTCATAGAAATTATGAACGGTGAACCTGTAACAATATATTAGCCGAAGAATACTAGATTAATGAACCATCATACAGGAGAGAATTTGCCGCCTTTTGTCTTTTTAAAATGGGGTATTAGGTCAATGTTTGATTATTTATGCTATTTCATGCTAAATTTCATAAGTGGCATGGATCAGATGCATCTTGCCCGCGGTGGTAGGCAAAAGAAAGAATGATATCACTGTGGTGCTGTCCTGAATATTGACGCTAACAGTCTTCAGTAAGTTTTGTGAAGGACATATCCAGCCAACACTCGCAGTCATCGAACCCATCTAAATTTATGCAGGCTTCATTGCGTTTTATCGATGATACGCTACTTCGTAAAGAATCCGAGATGGAATGTGGGTGCTTTACTTCCATTATCTATATTGATGAATATCATTCATCCGGAGTTCGCTCGCAATTATTCTGCATTGAAGATGTTTTAATATCGACTGCTGATTCCATCACAATCAATAAAGTGAGTGCCGTGAATAATGAATTACATGATTTCATGATACTCGTTACTCATTTGAATGGCACTCGAAAGTCTCGAACTGTTGTCTCTCATTTCACTCATTGTCAGGCTCATGTTGAGAATGAGAAATCCACAATTCTGGGATTTGGTGTTCAATATTCTTTGTAGCACATCATATCGCCTACAAAATTCTCCGCTGTAAATTTATTTTGCATGAATCGTATCTCTATGCCGGGCTCGAAATTTTCGAGTTGAGATGATGAAAAATTTTTGTCCCTAACGGGCACTTTCTATGTATAGGTGTGTGTGAACATACACGTGTGTCCATGTGTAAATAGATGCCTTTGTCACCGTCAAAACCCAATGATAACAAAATTGAAACTTATTGAAATTGAAAGCGGGGGTGCAAATTGCACATTGCAAAGATCGAGACGCTGAGTCCAAGATCGTGATCCTCAACCCAATTGCACTCCAAGTCCACAGTCAAGTTGTAGGAATACGGTTCAAATCGAAAGTTTGGTCAAATACGGATGAGTACAAAAAAAGTGAATGTGAAGAAGGTGGTTTGAAGCTGAACATTTGAACTCGGGATATAATCAGGTCGCTGAATGCCACGAAAATTTCAAATCTGATCACAGTTTGTGTTAGCATCGTGATCGAACAGATACTAGTGGTCAGATATTTGACAACATGGTACATGAGTTAATGGTTTGTTTGAGTAGGTGATTTGGGATTTTCTTGATTTCCCGGAGATCTTGTTTTAACTCAAAATTTTGTAAATTATCAATTTACAAAAGTGGAAGTCTGAGTGTATATTACATCATCGGTAAGGTTTCTCAATTTAGTACGTCGAATTAAATGAATTTATACTGATTCGATCGTTACGTCACCATTCACAAATATAATAATAAATGAATGTATATGTTTTAACTCATATTGCATCAACTTAATTCATAGATTCTCTCACTGTTATGCAAACTAATCACATTGAAGTATGGTTGCATTTCGGAGCTTATATTTGTGATCATGAGATCGTTTTATTGGAAATCCTGATGTGCCACGTGCATGACACAATTATAAGTGGTAACGCGAGACGAAAATTATATGAATGTTTCTTTCTTCAAGGGTCCGTCAGTTTTGGAAAAATAGTTCATCCGAACCGATCCTGTGGGTAATGAAATTATTTATCCAGTCTCAATCTGCACCCTTCTCAAAACCTTTACGACAATCTTCTGCCGGGATATCAAGTTTTCAACGGAAAATCATATTCTCGACTCCTATAGAAGATTCTCTTGAGAAATTTATTTTTCAATAATGACTGGAGTTTTTCAAAATGGTAGGAGGAATAAATTCATTGTGTTTAAACAATGTATTCGTCTACGAGATGTGAAAACAATCCGCTGCATTTTTCTCATGATTTTTCGAAAGCTATTCATTGAACGAAAGAAAGAAAACAGTTACATTCCTAGAGGACTGTGATTGGTAATCGGCAATTACCGGTATTCGTGCTTCCGAAAATCTATCACATGGAAGTTGTGTGGTCGAATGTACAGTTCATCTGTAGCACGCGCGCGCGCGTGTGTGTAACTATGAGTGTGCGTGGTACTGTATGAATGTGTGTACGTATCCGCAGACGTGTGTTGCTGCGTCAATTTCCAATCAGCGTACGTTATCTTCCGGGGACACGTTAAAGTACCATCGAAAGAACTCACATGAACTGTTCAAGAGTCGCGAAAAGTTATTATTTCATATTTTCTCTTTAAAAGAGAAATGAAATTTCAGCAATCTCATTTTCGGCTATCTTTCATGATTGCTAAATAACCTTTGCTCACAGACATTTCCTGTAATGAGATTTCGCAACTTATCGTATTAGAGTTGGTGTTAATTGCATCGGTCAGTCTTCGGTAAGTCCTTTTTCCTTCAATACACGGAAAAAACGAAATATCAAAAATTAGTAAATAGTTGTAAAAAGTGGAATCCGATACTAATAATTGGTATTATTCTGCGTTTAATGCAAACTAGT